>MKYW01000035.1:210329-222809 GCA_015776835.1 Aphidius ervi | reverse complement strand
AATCATAATAATAATCCAAAAAGGGAAAAAAAAAAAAAGAAACTTCTCTCTCCCTTTTTCATCAATTCGTTAACTCGCGCTCGTTTTTGTCATCATCATCATCATCATCATCTTGATTACAATTCGATCAGTTATTATTATTATTATTATTATTATTATTTAAAAAAACAAATAAGAAAGTGATTTTTATTTATTTAAAATAAATAAATTAATAATTGACCTAGATTTATAAAATTCATTGTTGATATTAAATTTTTTTTCATCATCATCATAATCATCAAGGTGGTTCCCGCGCACTTATTATTATTATTATCATTTATATTAATTTTTATAAAAATTATTATAAAAAGTGTTAAAGCTATTATTAATAATTATAATTTAAATAATAATATAAATATAATTTACTCCAAAATTGATTTAAAAATAATAATTAATTTAAAAGTGTTGAAAATTGGTGGTGTCAGTCTGTGTCGTGGTGTTCTTCACCCACTTAAAATCATACAACATATACAACAATTACTATATATATGACACAGTGACGACAATATTGAAAATAATATTAAAAAATATATTTACAGACATAAACACACGTTCTTAAATACCACACCTACAACTTGATATAATCATATACATATATTTTAACTAACACACATACAAATTAAGGAAAAAAAAAAAAAAATAGTCAGTCAGTCAGTCAGTGTGTGTTTGGTGCGCGGAAACGACTCGCAAGATGGCCGCTGATTCAGGAATGGAGACGTGTCCCTCCCCAGAAATTGCGGATTCCAGAAAACGTCCTTTGGATTGTGACGCTGATAACGGATCAACAAAAAGATCACATTACGGTTCAGGTAAATTTTTATCAAATTATTATTAAATTTTAAATTAATTATTACAATAAATTTATACTCCATTCAAGTGTCTCTATGTATCTCTCTCCTCTTTTCTCTCTTCTCTCTCTCTCTCCCCCTCGTTTTTATATACTTTTTCTTTTTCTCTCATTACACACACACACACACACAGTTAAATTTTAGTTCTATCGTTTGTTGGTTTCATTCGTACGTCGTGTCATCAAATAAGACGTTGGTTGGTTGGTTGATATTTTTTTTTTTCATTTCATCTTGTTCTATTGATGTCTCTGTCATTTGCTTGCACTTCACCTAGTATTTATATTATTTGTACTTGTGTGTTGTACTCTATTTTGTGTTTTTTTTTATATATATAATAATAATGAAAATACAACACATGCAATATGTTGGTGTCCTTGTCATCTTGACTATTTACTTGTTACCAATTGACAACAGTCGATGATGGCCATTTCAATGATATTCTCACTCATGCATCCTATTATCATCATCATCATCATCATCATCATCTATGAATAAACCTGTTTTTCTAGTCTCCCTTTTAATTTTAAAATATAATACAAGTAGAATTTTATTTTTTTTATTTTAAATATTACATATGTGAAAGAGAGACTCTAGTCCCTTGGAGCAAATTCTTAATTCTTATCTCGGTCACTGCCACGTCCACTGAAATCTCTGACCCACTCATGACACATTTATTTTATTTTTTTTTTAATTATTATTTTATCATATATATATATATTTGACATTAATTTTATTTACATAATTGAGTCATTTTAATACAAATGATTGTAATTTTTTTTTTATAATTTTATATTTAAATAATTGATGAAATAATTTGTGATTATGGTAACTGTGCCACGAGGGGGTTGCTGACACAGTGACTATGCAATTTTATATTTGCGTCATTTAGTCTATTTGTTAATAATAAATACATCCATCAATATTACTTTTTTTTTTTTTTTGTTTAAAAATATATACTTACTGCTTACTGCAGTATTCAATTTTGTAAAAAAAAAATATGGACTGTGCTGCTGGTGAGTCTTTCTTGGCACTAGGTCACGGGTCAAGGCTGAAAATTTTAACTTTGCATAAGTCTAAGCAAGCTAAATTTTATCATCTCGTTACTTGAACTAATAATTATTATATTAAATAATTTAAACTATAATAATTATCAAGGATTTATTTATTAAAAAAAACAATCAAATGGTATATCAACATATGGAGCTGTTGCTTGTAAAATATAAATTGTTAATTATGTTTGTGTTTGTGTATTTTATAAAATTAAAAATATTAATAAATGATTAATTAATTTATGTAGGAGGAGATGGAATGTATCATCTCAAAGTACTTGTTCCGGGGGTGGCAGCAGGTGCCATCATTGGTAAAGGGGGCGAGACCATCGCCCAATTGCAAAAAGACACCGAGGCCAGGGTCAAAATGTCCAAGGCTAGAGACTTTTATCCAGGTAATTGTTACAATTAATATATCATGTTACATAACAACATCAACAACAACAACTATTTTTATACAAAAAATTGAAATAAAAAAACATCTATGAGCTAATAATAACAATAAAAAAAATAATTAATTAATTTAACAGGTACATCAGAACGTGTATGTTTAATAACTGGTAGTGTTGAAGCAATAATAGCTGTTATGGAATTTATTATGGAAAAAATACGTGAAAAGCCAGATTTAACATCAAAAACAACAGTTGATTTTGATTCTGGTAAAGCATCAGCTGAACGAGACAAGCAGGTATGATGATTGGCTTGATGATGATGATTTTGTTTTAATATTAATATTAAATTTGTTGTTATATTTATTAGGTTAAAATACTTGTACCAAATAGTACTGCTGGTATGATTATTGGAAAAGCAGGAAATTATATAAAACAAATAAAAGAAGAATCTGGTTCATATGTTCAAATAAGTCAAAAAGCTAAAGATTTATCATTACAAGAACGTTGTATAACTGTTATTGGTGAAAAAGAAAATAATCGTAGTGCATTATTAATGATATTATCTAAAATTGCTGATGATCCACAAAGTGGTACATGTTTAAATGTCAGTTATGCTGATGTTAGTGGTCCAGTTGCAAATTATAATCCAACTGGTAGTCCATATGCACAAGCACCAACTGCAACACCAACATATACATCACCAGCTGGTTTAAATGCTGGTAAATATTTACATAATTAAATAATTAATTAATTAATTAAATATTAAATATCATATTAATAATAATTTTTTTTGAATTTTTATTTACAGTTAGTTTATTAAATGGTGCTGGATTGAGTTTAAATTTAAATTTAGGCGCAGCAATAACAGCTGGTAATGCACCAGTTACAAATCAAGTTGTTGAACATATTAAATTAACATTAAGATCATCTGGTTTTTCTGATCAAGCATCTGCTGAAATAATAACAGCAATAGTTACACTTGCAAAATATAATATTCTTGGTATGGGTATGGGTATTGGTATGCCATCAAGTGGCATTAGTTATCTTGGTACACCAATGGATGGTACAACAAGTGCAAATGGCTCAAATAATAATGGTGGTGTATTTGGACCAATTGGTACTGTATCAGGTTTAGGATCAACATCACCAACACCAAGAAGTACCCTAGATCGTTATGAAACATTTGATCCATTTAGACAGAATAATACACAACCTGGTGCAATACATCTCAACAACAATTCATTTGGACTTGGAACAAATCAATTGTCACTAGTAAGTAAGAGTCCTACTACACAGGTTGATGTTGTCAATACCAAGGAAACACAAAAATTAGATATAGAAATTGCTGAAGTTATTGTTGGTGCAATATTAGGACCTGGTGGTAGATCACTCATTGATATACAACAAATGAGTGGTGCTAATATACAAATATCTAAAAAAGGCATGTTTGCACCTGGTACGAGGAATAGAATTGTTACAATAACTGGCTTTTTACCAACAATTGAAACAGCTAAATATTTAATTCAACAAAGAATTAATGCAGAAGAAAATAAACGAGCGCGTCATAATGCTATTGCTGGCATGATTCATTGATTCCTCTCTAACTTTTTTTTCTTTTCTCTCAATAACATTGATCATAATAAATATTTTTTATTTTTATTTTTTTTTTTATCATATTCATTTTTAATTAATTATCTAATATACATATAAATGTATTTACTTGATCATTTTATTCTTTTTTTTTAATTTTCATGACAAAATTTATATTATTAATTTTATCTTTTTCTTTTTTTTCGTCTCTATTCGCTCATCATCGTCATCATTTAGACTCCTCGTACCGCAATAATTGTCATACACACATGTTTTTTTTAAATATTTTATTTTTATTATTATTTAACATCACATTATTATTATTATTATTGTTATTATTATTATTGTTGTTGGGGTTTTTTTTTTCTTTCATATTTTTTTAATTTTTTTGTTGCATTGCCACCATCATCACCCTCTCCATCTATTAATGACTCGTTATTTTATATTTAAGATAAAAAAAAGAAACAAATTTAAAAGAAAGAAATAAATATATTTGTATAAAGCAATATTCAATACATAATTTAATGCAAATATTTATGCACAAAATATGTATAGTATATGTTATATACAATTATAAAATAATTGTTCTGTGATACACACCACGTTACGGGGCTTGATCACACGTACGACATATATACATCAAAATAATCATGCATACGCGTCCATTGGATATTAAATTTTTAAGTTAAAAAAAAAAAAAAANTAAAAAAAAAAAAAAAAAACAACTAACTAACTAATTTTAAAAACAAATTGAAAATATTAAACAAATTTTGTGCTCAGTGCAATTGGTACTCTTCAACACACACACACACACTCACATCCACACTTAACAATATGAAAAAAAAAATTAATAATAAATTCATTATAAATGAAAAACATTTTAAAATATTAAGATATTTTTATGAAGAATGAGATAATATTTTGGAAGGATATAAAATAATGATAAAAATAAAAAAAAAAAAAACTTAATTGACATGACCTGCCTCATGCCACAATATAATTGTTGGATGAAGGCTCATTGAATAATGCCAAAGATTATTATCACAAATTTCTCAAAATAATTTTTATTTTTTCTTTTTTTTTTGTTGCGTTGAAATATTTATTAATCATACACTTTGTATATTGTTAAAAATAATTAATTAAAAGAGCTGGCTGGTACCGGTTTTAAGAAAATTATCACACAATATATATTCATGTATTATTTATAATTTTAAAACACAATATATATATATATACATTCGCGTTTCAATCATTTCGTTATTTAAAATAATGAAAAAAATACAAAAAAGTATCTTTTTATATAATATGAATGATAAAACAAATAATAATTGATGAATTTTTAAAAAATTTATATTTAAAAATAGACATTATGACAACTCGTTGGTAGCATAAATATATTAATGAAATTAGATGGAAGGGTGTTGTCAAGTTAATAATTGACAAGATGGTTAATGCAAACAACAAAAAAAAANAAAAAAAAAAAAAAACCAAATACATATAGGTGTTTACCTTTTGAAACAATGTAGACAATTTATTTTGCGCAGGAAAAATAGCTTCACGGCAAGGCAATGTACGACGAGCAAGGACTATACGGAAATGGAGCTTTCTACTGCGTACCTGACAATTTATCAAAAGTTTGATCAAACAATAATGGTTGATAATAACACACACACTAAGACACTAATTGTCCTCGTGATGCGACAACCCAAGTATGCCGAGAAGCTGATTTTCCTTAAATAAACCTTACCCGGAAGATACTGTTCACATTTGTCAATATATATTTATATATAAATAACAATAATTTTTTATATATTTATATATATTGACTAGCTATGAAAAATTAAAAATAGGTAAGCGTCAAAGAGATGTGTTTACAGACTACCTTAATTAATGTGGTCAAATTGTTTCATTATTATCAATATTCAATTTTTTTTTTTTTCATTTCTTTTTAATTGTTTTCTGTTTTCTTAATTATTATTATTCTCATTGACTATTGCAATCTTGGCCTGTTTTTTTTTTTTTTTTTGATTTCTATAAGAAAAAGAAATTTTTTTTTTTATAATTGTTTTATATTTTGATGTCAAACACACATTACTTTTTGTGTTTTTTTTTTTTAATTGTATATTTATATATTAACGTTTAATGGTCTAATTGATAAAATAAAAAAAAAATAATTAATAATCAATTTCTAATGATATTTTACAAAATTATAATCATGTGTATTATTTTTGTTTTTTTTTTTAAATTGAAAAAAAAAAAAGTGAATATTAAGTCTGTGTGCATGTCTCTTTGGTGATTGCATTGATGAAAAAATATAAAAATTATAAATTGTAGTACATTGTGTAATGAAAGACAATTTAAAATAAAATATAAATTGACTTTTTTTAATAACATTGATTCTACAATATTAGAAATTGAACATGTAATGTAGCAAAAATAATATTTTATGCTACTTTCGAGTTGTTGTTGATGTTTAAAGTATTTAATACACAATAAAACAAAATACATTATAAATTCAAAGCCATTATTATTTGTAATTAAATGTAATTCATTCAAACTAGCCAAAATTATATCAATCTGAATGAATTACATTTTTATTAAATAATAACATTCAAAACTGTCAAAGATAAATTAATTCATTAATAATATATTCATCATCCAACAACATTTGATTAATAAAAAATAATTTAAAAAAAATACAAATTATAATTAAATTTCATTTCGTCATTAACAAACACACACATGTACTTTATTTCTTTTAATTTTTTTTTAATAATTAAATTTAAAACAATTAAAAATTTAAAAAATATTTTTTTTCACATTTCTACATCACAAGTACATGTGTGTCATAAATAAATTCACAACATAATAATTATAATAAAAGAAAAAAAGAAAAACAATTGTAATTAATATCGAAAAAAAAAAAAAAGTAAAATTCATTTTCATTATTATGGCTAAGCTAGTAATTGTAAAATAAAAAAAATGAAATTAAGTAAAATAATTAAATAAAAAAAAAATACTTAAAAGAGTAATTTTAAGAAAAAATAAATAAAAATAAAATAAATAAATGAAAAACTCTTTTAAATTTTTTTTTTAATTAATAATTTATCTCACCATACAAGATGACAATTATTTAAAATTATTGTCACAATACTTGGCTGTGTGTGCTAGGCTATACATTCATCATTAAAAATCATTCAATAATTTTCAAATAGATTATGTTAAAAATCCATAAATATATTAAATATATTTCTTAACAAATAAATATCTAAATTCAATTCAATACACACTTATACATGTATACGTATTCATTATTATATACACACACACACAAACATACATCAACATTATTATTAATATTATTATTATTATTATTATTATTGTTATATTAAAAAAAAGAAAAGAAAAAATACATTCATAACATTAAAACAACATCATGTACCAATTTCACAAACTTCATTATTCCTTAATCGTCGAACGATTTAAAGANAAAAAAAAAAAAAAAAAAAAATACCTATTCAATATTTTTCGCTCAAGAACAATAAAAAAAATATTCCAAGTGAATTCAACTTTTGGACTTAAAATTCACGTGGAACTAGACATATATTAATTAATTAAATAGTTATACAGAATTTAAGTAATATATGTCAGTTAATAGAATTTTCATTTTTTTTCTCTCTTCATTGATTATTAGTGCCATAATTTTTGTGGACATTTTAATAATTTTTTTTCATTAATTATTATTATTAAACGGTTAACGTTAATTAAAGCTGAAATTGTTATAATAATTCATAGTTGTTGGTAATGATAATGTAATTTCCAATATAATATTTACAATTTTCTTATTTTTTTTCTTCATATTATTTCAATCAGTTTAAAATGCAATGGTGCTATTGGAAATTTTTTTAATTAACACGTTTTTATTTTTGCTTTGATTTACTATTTGTTTGGTGAAAGATAAATAATAAATATATATTTATAGATTTAATAATTTATTTATAAAAAGAAAAAAAAGAAATTAAGTCACAAAAATTTTTTTAAAAAAAAATATTGCACTGATTGACAATAGAAAATTTGTATATTTTTTGGGATGTTAAAAGAAAAATCCATTGAGATAAAGTGTTCATTAATATGTGTTTTTAATAAAATTAAATATTGGTAGATATTTTAGATGTTTTTTTTTTTGTTTTTTTAGAGGGCATATCTTGTGAGCCAAGCTAAGCAAAATATTTAAAATGCAATCTTCAAGCCTAAATGTTTATATTAATACAAAATTAAATTTAAAAAAAAACCGTCATTTACAATTGTTAAAGAACTGAGAAATTTAAATTGGTAGTACCTCATTGCCATCAAATAAATTACAGACGAAATCAGAAACAATGACGTCCAGAAAAGTTTTTAAAAAAAATTTAGAGAAAAAATGGTCAAAAGGGTTATTAAAAAAAATTGTACGTAATGTTATTTCGTTGGATGCGATAGGTGATAGTCTTAATTATTGTTAACACGGTAAAAATATTTTGGCTAAGTATAGTTAAAAAAAGAAAATTAAAACGGTTTTAAAATTAATATCATGCTAGATAAAATAATAATAATAATAATAATAATAACAATTGAATAATATAACACAAATAAAATTTAAAAAATAAATAAATAAATTGACAATGTTAAACACTCTATAAATATATATATAAACCGGATGATAAATAAAATAAAAATTGTTGTTTGTTGAGGTAGAAAAAAAAATAAAAATAAAAATAATTAAATAATGTAGCAAGTAGCAGCTCGAAATACAGATGAAAAATTTTAAGTACCTTGTTGAAAATAAGCATACAAAAAAAAAAAAATAATAAAATAGTGTTCTAGTTATGGCTAATGGAAAAATAATTAGAAAATATATATAAAAATGAAAAAAATATATAAAAATACAAAAAAAAAAAAAAAACATTTAATTGCAAAAATCTAGTACGTGTGGTTGCAATTCGCTAAAAGCACGTTAAAAATCGCGTTAAAATTATAAGGTCCCATAATAAATAAATAAATATTATATAAATAAATAGAAAAAATAAATAAAAATTTTATCAATAAATTCCAGTTGATAGAAAAATAAAATCTACCGAATTATCGGTTTAATTTAATTATTTTAAATGAAATAAAAAAAAAAAAAAAAAAAAAGAAAAAATATATATACAAAACCAATGTGAAAAAGACGTTTGAATTTATCTTAATATTATTATTATTATTATTATTTTCTTCGTTATATAATTATTTAAAAATAATAATAATAAAAAAAAGAAAAAAAAAAAAAAAGAATTGTGTTGATTAAAAAATGCAAATGTGATTATTCGTTTAATTGCCAACAAAGAAATATATTATTTAAACAAAAAAATAACAAAATGACAAAATAATAATTTATTAAAAAAATAATAAATAATAATAATAATAAACTCTGGAGATATATATAAATATTAATGTATATCGAATTCGAGCAGCTGGCTGCAACCCAAATAGTACCAGGGAAATCGTTCGTAAAAATAATTAATGTTTTTCTACGATCGAGTATTGTACCTTACATTCCTTTGGCTATAAATTTAATTATTTATTAAAACAAAAAAAAAATCAATGTCGATTTACATAAACACACATACATTTACAATATGCACGCAATTTAATCTTGTGTTTATTAATATTTTCATCAAATTGTCATTAAAATATTGGCTTAAATTAAAAATAAAATTAAATTAAAAATTAAATCAAGAAAAATGGTTAATTAAATTAAATTTAAATACAAAATCTTGATTTTATTTCAATGTTTAATAAATAAAATGATAAATATTAATAAACACAAAAAAATAACATAAATAAATAAATTTAATTTCGATGCAAAAATATAATATTTATCAGCCAGGGATATTGTCATAAATGTGCTTATCGCTTGATTATTCAAAATAACATATTACACATTATTAAATATAAACAAATTAATTAAAAAAAAAATATATAAATCAAGTGGTTCGATACGTTCATCAATCAATTGTAAAAAGAAAAAAAAAAAAAGAAAATTTTATTATTATTATTATTCAAATGGCATTTGTTTAGGCGCATTGTTGTAATATATATATAATTTTTTTTCTTTTTTTCTTTTTAATTAATCGTTAAATCATGCGTTATTGTTTTGAGTATAAATAAAAGTTGATATGATTTTATAATAATGTAGAATTAGTTATTATAATCATGCATCACACAAACATACACATGACTTGCCAAAATTTGTATAAATATTATTTTAAAACGAAGAAAAAAAAAACATCATCAACTTTTATTTATTTACAATTTATATATATATATTTATTTTTAATAATATCACAATTGCTTTTTTTCTTTAATCAATTTTTATCTAAATCATTTTTAAAATATCAATAAATTTGGGGTATTGCTTATTGTTATTTAAATTAAAATTGTAATTAATTATTAAAAAAAAAAAACAATAATAATAATAGAAAAGAAAAAAAAACATTTTAATCTAGAATTAATTAAAGAAACATTCTAACCACGTTAATTTAAATCCACAAATTGTTATTCTTTCACTGCATTCGTCTTTTTTCTCTCTTCATTAAATGTTAAATAATTATAATATAAATAATATATCAACTATTTTCATTCATGAAAAAAAAGAATAATAAATAAACAAAAAATTATTGAAATAAAAATAAATAAAGCATCGTTACCTGTATGACAAGTGGGCATAAGAGCATAATAAACAATCGCTCATTAAATGCATTATGTTGTTATTCATTTCACCAACCTAGCTACCAACATCACCATTTAATTAATTTTATTTAATAGATAATAGATGTTCAAGTATTTTCTATCAATCAATCATCAAACTATATCTATTTTTCTATCTACTTGAAATTCATTTATATATTTATGTTTCTCAGTTGATCTTTCATTTGATTATTCATTTGACATCCAGTGTTATCATCATTGACTTAGTTTTATTGATATATATAACTATAAATATTTTGTATATAATATATATATATATATTTTTTTACTATTTTTATTATTTTAATTTTTTCAGATAATATATTTTTGCATTAATAAAAAAATATTGTCAAGTAAATATGTATATTATTATAATTGTGATTTTTTTTTTTGCATTCAAATTATTTCTAATTTATTGTTAATATAATAATAATATATAAATTGTGTATTTTTTTAATTTTTTTTTGTTTTGTTATAAAATTGTTGATGATGAAAAATAAAATTTAAAAAATCATTTTTAGGCTTGGAATAAATTGAATTGATTTTTTAAATTTAAAATATTTTGATTGTCTGGAAAAATATATTTGGATGCATATACTTAGTGAGTATTTATTCATTTGAAGATCTTGGTGATTTTTATGCACTTGTTTTAAATGATGATAATCAAATAACATCATTTGAATATGGAACTTTTTCGTATTTTCCGGACATGGGATGGTTAAAAGTTCAACGTATAACAAATTAAAGGATTGAAGGAATTTATATCATTAAAATTTAAAAGTTACATTGTATTTATTTATCTGCCATTTTTTATTTAATAATAATATTTTTTTCAACAAATAATTAATATAAATAATCAAAAAAAGAAAAAAATAAATTCATTTAAAAAAAAAAATTCCTTTTGATTTATTTGTTTTTTTGAATATTACCATATTTAGTATCGTTGAAGATAATGATAAAATATTTTTAAAAAAAGATTAGTATTATTTTTTTATCTACAATTTGAGTGCCATATCACTATATCAGTAGCTTTCTATTTCGACTTGGAAACTAAACACGTAATTGGTTTTTTTTTATTATTTTTTTTTTTTATTATCTGTATAATGATAAAAATAACTTGAAAAATAAAATTATTCATCTATTAACACTCAAATATTATTTAAAAAATAAATAAATAAAAATGAATATTATTTAAAACTGATATACTTTTTTAAATTATTGATATTATTATAAATTAATTTATTTTTTGCATCTATGGTTTTTTTATTTTCAATAACAACCCCATATATTTTTTTATCAATTCAACGCATAATTCCTGATTTCTTTTATATTATTTCAATTTGACAACAATGTTAAAAACATAATAATAAATAAATAAATTTTTTCTTAAATTTTAACTAAAGTTAATCAATTTGTATTTTTATAAAAAAAAAAAAAAAATAAAATAAAATTGTTGGACACGTTTCAAAAAAACCTATTAGTCATATGTGATAATGCGTTATCTAGGAGTCGATGGAAACGTCGGGCTAGCTCAGGCTAGCTCAACCGAGCAACCGAGCTTTCCCCGATGGATTGTCAGTTGCACTTTGCGCTCCACAAGCAACTGACATGGGTTAAACACTGGTAAGTTTTTTTTTTATTATATAATTTTCAATTAAATTTTTTTTCTATCTTTCTTTTTCACTTCATAGTTTTTTTATTTTTATTTTCGTCATTTATATATATATTTTTTTTATTAAATAATTTAGAACCCTTTTTGCTATTCATTTAAATTTTCATTTTTTTTTTTTTTTTTTT
>MKYW01000035.1:197914-210117 GCA_015776835.1 Aphidius ervi | reverse complement strand
TTTTTTTTTATCAGCCACATTTTTTCATTTATTCATTTTAATTTCAAGTCTCTTTTTTTATTCATTCAAATTTTTGTTTTTTTTTTCTTTTTATAATTTTAAACATCTTTTTTTTCTGTTTTTATTACGTCACCTTTTTCGTCATCATTTTTAATTTTTTTTTTTGTTTTTGGCTATGTTATAATTTTTTTATTTTCATTTTTACAGAATCTTGAAAAAAAATCGGGTTAGTTTAAATTTTTAAATTTTTATTATTTCCTTTATATTTTTTAATTTGATTATAATTTTCGATAATTTTTTTTACGCGTGATAATAAGGTATAGGCTCGAACATTTATTTCAACAAAATTTATTTTAGAAATGTTAAATTACAATGTTAAACCATGGAAAAAAAAATGTTAAAAAATTAGGATAATTATATCATATAATATTCAACAATTTTTTTCATGATTTAACATTGTGATTTAACATTTCTCGGATATTATTGTTTCAAGATTATTATTTTTATTCATTGGCTTTTATGATTTGCCTTAATTTTTTTTCTTATAAATATTGTCATAATTATTCATTATTGTTTGATAATTAAATTTATTTTAATCGTTAGCATACTTGTCCCATTATTATTCCATGAGTTTATTTAAGTCGTATCTATAGTGTCCTTCAGAAGCAATAATGTCTTAAGACCCCATAAATGAGTTCAACGTTATTTGGATTGGTCATTAAGACACAATCTGAAAAAAAAATTATGAAATAAAAAGAACAACTTACATTTGGTTTTGTTGGAATATATTTACCACCAATATAAAAAATGTATTTGGCGACATTTTTTTTTTTTTGAGGTTCTGAGACAACTTCTCATGGATGAGTTCAATGTTATGCAGGCTGTTAAAAAAACTACAATCTGATTATAAAAAAAAAATGATTATATTTAAAATTATAAAATTTATATGAAAAAAAAAAAAAAATAAAAAACAGATTGTATTTTTTTGAACAGGCCGCACAACGTTGAACTCATTTATGGGAAGTTGTCTCAGGACATTAAAAATTTCCGCGTACATAAATTCAAACCAATACAAGGATACGACTTAGATAAAATTCATGGAATAATAATGCGACGAGTATGCTAATTATTGGAGCAAATTTAATTATTAAACGCTAATAAATAATTATCAGCATTCACCGCCCACTGGCCATTATTGTAGCTAATAATTGTTGCTAGTTATATTCTCTGACTTAGATGTTGTTGTCCGCGTATATATTGCCTATAGAATATAAATCAAAATCAAGCATTGAAATTGATGATAATCGGTTTTAACAAAAATATTTTTTATTTTCTCCATAAATTTGAATTAAATCACCCTCACGAAAAAATATAGATTTTAGATATACACTTTTTAAATAAATCCTGGACATATCTTGGATATATATTCAGGATATATCCAAGATATATTCAAATTGCGTTTATCCAGGATGTGTATTTTTTCATGGGGGCACAAAAAAAATAAATAAATAGCAAATGAATTAAAAGAATAAAGGAAATAATAAAAAATTTAAAAAATAAAATTGCCAAGTATGTCGACTGTTGATTGGCTGTAATATTTAGTAATAACTAAATTCAAGAGATAAACAACCAACAATAGTTGAACAACAACAAAAACAAGATCAACAGCCCAAAATAATTGAAATAAAATCAGCAATAATAATTGATAATCAAATCAATAATAATAAACCAGAAAAGGTAATTTAAATAGCTGTGGCTATCATGCTTTGTCAACGTACATATTTTAAAAATACTAAATTATTTTTATGATGTTTTAGATTGCTGAACAAGTACTATGTTTTCAACTAATAACATTGGAGTTGATGCTAGTTTCATTGAGGCAATAAGACAGGCAAAAGGAAAACAAAAATTACATCATGTTCCATTTCAAGAGCTTTCTTCATGTTTGTCTGACATCTGTCTGAAATCTGAATCAGTTATAAAACAGCATGATATTTATCTAAACGAATGGTGGAATTATTGATTAATTGAGAAAAAAGATCCACTAGAAATTGATTTATCAGTGTTCATTGGTCATTTGGAAAAAAACTTAGATGCTGGTGCATCACGTGATGATGTCGATGCATCTGATGAGGTGGCAAGTCTAATTTACTCGTTGAGTTTTTTATTTTTACAATTTGCTAAATGTTCATTTGAAAAAATATATATTGACATTATTTATTAAAAAATTCTTTGTGGCAAAATAAAGAAAATAAATAATTAAAAACAATAAAATAAAAAAGTAGTTCAATTGAGTAATTAAGAATAATCTAAAAGTAATACAGCAAATCTGGATGAAAAGAAGAAAAAAATAATCGCTGCCTCAGATCCACAGGTAAAAAAAAAAAAAAAAATAAATAAATAATTATTATTAGAAATGAATAAATTAATTAAAAGTTATAATGAAAATTTAATTTAGCATCTTTTAAAAAACATAAATAATTTTTTTTTCGTCAGGATTGTACACCAGGTGGACATGAAACGTATCACTGACATCCTGGTTTTGTGATTCATCAACAGAATCAATTAAATCCAGAAGAAAATGATAGTATATTATTTAAAAAATTTATTCAAGTAAATATGTAACAGATAAATCAGTTGAATAATTTTGGATAACACGTGAGAATGATAAATTTGGTGAAGAAGAATTATATTGTTGTGATACAGCTGCAATCCATTCAAGAGGTACACAATCAACGAGACAATTACAAACATCATACACATGTGATACAGATATTAAACATGCATTGTCGTGTAATTTTACAACAACATCAGATAAAATAATAAATCAAAAACAAAAAAAATTAATTTATTTTAATTTGACTATTTAAAATATAATAAATTAATAAATAATTATTTAAATTTGTGTTCCTAAATATTTTTTTATTCTATTTTTATAAACTCTGTTTGATTTTAAAAAACAATAAATTTAAAAAGTTTTATACTTTACTGCTATACTCCAAATAGATTATTAATTTTTTTTTTTATTGAAATTTATATATTTTTTATTATAAACTTTTTTCTATAATAAATAAAGATCTTTATAGATCAATTATATTTTCGCTTTCACCATTACCATTATCGACTTGAAATTATTTAATAAATTATAAATCAAAGTTTTTATAATAATTTTTGCCCTATTTTTGTCATATTATCAATTTTATTTTTGTAGTACTTTTTTTCTATGAATCTAAAATTTCTAACTTTTAAAAAACGAGCCATTTACATTTTCGTACCACGCATATACATATGTATACTATGTAAGTACATAAAAAATAAAATTCTAGAAATAGATATTTGGTTAAATTAATAATTATTTCCTTCATTTATTTATAAATTTGCAAATACAAACATCAACAATCTAATTTTTACGCTAATCATTTACAATTAGTCACAATCAGTAACAGACAACAGTTCGTCCCTAGTAAAATTCTACAAATCTTCGTTTTGAATTTTCGTTTTTCGATCAGTCGTACCAATTATAAGTGAAAAAAAAAATGGCCGCGTGCCGAAATTCATTTGTGTAATGTGTATGTATGTGTGTAATTATACATACAACTGCACACAACTGCACACAACTGCATACAACTTGATTGTACACAAATTGACAACAACAGCAACAAAATTTTAGAGTAATATTAAAAACAAACAATTAATGTAAGTATAATAAATTTAAAAAATTAACAATTAATAATAATATTAATTAAAATATATATTTTTTGATATTAGATTGTCTAAAGATGGTTGAAGAGCAAGAAAATCCATCTGGTCTGGCATCAGACACATTGGCTCCAAATCATAAAAGTCTTGATGACAATAATGGAGATGTCAAACGTGTTGGTAAATCACGTCATCGTAAAAAAGCACTACATGCATCAATATTAAAATTAATGGAATTTTATTTTAGTGATGCTAATTTAAATAAAGATAGATTTTTAAATAAACTCATTGAAGCAAATCCATACGTTGATCTATCTGTATTTTTAAAATTCAATAAAATACGTAATTTAACTGATGAAACAAGTAGAATTGCCAAGGCACTAAGTAATTCAACAATACTTGAATTGTCTGACGACAAAAAAAGGGTAAAAAGATCAACACCAATATGTCAAAAGCAGAACATTGAGGATTGCATGATTTATGTTGAAGGTTTATCAATTGATACAGATCATGACTGGTTATCAAGTGTATTTTCAAGATATGGACCAGTTGATTATGTATCAATACCAAGATATAATAATACTAAAAAAATAAAAGGTTATGCATTTGTTGAATTTGCTAAAGCTGAAGATGCTAAAAAATGTTTAAAAGAATTTACTGATCAAAATTGTACACTACCATCACAAATAGCACCACATGATTTAATGAGTATTAAAACATTTAGTGATGATGATCAGCCAACAAAAAATACTGTTGTTAAAATTGAAAATTCACAAGAAGTGGCTGCATCACCATCATCATCAACATCAGTAACAACAACAACAACAAAAAGACCATTAGAAAATGGTGCTGATACTGAAGACAATTGTAAACCATCAGAAATAAAAAAAGCACGTTTAATTAATGATGATGATGATGATAATGATGATGGTTATGTTGATGAAGAAGAAGAAACAACAAATGAAGTTGTTACTCAAAGTAAAGATCAAGATGAGGATAAAAAAAAACAAAAGAAAAAAAATAGAAAACGTAGAGATAGAAATGAACAGCCTTATATTGAAGATTATGGTTTGAGAATCATGTCCAAGACAGATTGGAGAATATTGAGAAATAAATATTTAAATATGCAACGTGAGAGAATGAAGCAATTGAAACAAGATTTAAAAAAAACACGTATGAGTCCATATTCATATGATCAACGTGATGTTACATCAACATCATCAACAGCAGCAGCAGCAGCAGTAGCAACAAGTGATGTACCACTACCAACACCGCGACAACGACCACCAGCAACTAATGATGGATCATTAAAAAAACCAAAACTAGAATTACAACCCAAATTTACATTTACTGAAGGTTTAATTGTTAAGATAGAACTTGATGAGCATCATTGTACTGATGCAAAAAGTTTAAAAAGTGAATTTCGTAATGATACTAATGTCAAGTACATTGATATTCATGATGGTACAAATGTAATTTATGTACGTTGTGATACACCAGAAGGAACAAATAAGTTTGTTGAAAAATATTCTGATGAAAAAACAGTAACAGTATTGACTGGTGATGAAGAAAAATTGTACTGGGATAAAATGAATAAAGATAGAGCACAAAAATTTGAGAAAAAAAATCGTAAAGAAAATAAACAACGTGGAAGAGATAAATTACTTAAAAAAGCTGAAAAAGAATTGGGAAAACATATTAGATTTGATGATGTATAATAAATTCATTTATTTTTTTTATCTTTTATTATTAATAAAATTACAATTAAATTAAAAAATAAATGTTTTATTTTATTTTTAAATTATTTTTACCACCTTCCTTGTCCAAATCCTCCTCCATCACCACGATCACCAGCAACTGATGATGGATCAAAAATAATAAAATAAAAAATACAAAACCAAAACAATAATTACAACCAGAATTTACACTTGTTGGAGGTTTAATTGTTAAAATAGAAATTGATGAGAATCATTGTACTTGATGCAAGTTTAAAAAATAAATTTCGTAATGATGGGAAAAATATAATTTATGTAGTGAATTGTGATACACCAGATAAAACAAATCAGTTGGTTGAAAAATATTTTGATGGAAAAACAGTAACAGTATTAAATAGTGATCATGAAGAAACCTTATATTGGGATGAAATAAATCAAAATAGAGCACAAAAATTTGAGAAAACAGATTAGATTTGATGATGTATAATAAAGTCATTTGTTTATTTTATTATTTTTCTTCTTTTATTATTAATAATAATTACAATTAAAGTCGTAAAAATAAAATTAAAATTTTTTATTTTATCGATAATATTTTTACCACCTTCCTCGTCCACCGCCTCCACGTCCACCACCGCCACTAAATCGGCCACCACCACCACCACGTCCTCCACCAAAACCACTACCTCCTCTACCTCCACCTCCGCGACCGCCACCACGTCCACCAAAGCCACCGGCACCCCCACGACCACCTCCTCTGCCACCACCTCTACCTCTTCCAGCACCCTTGGTAACAGAGCCTGGTGCTTTTGGCAAGAACCTTTGCAATGGCAATAATTTAGCTGGATCTATGAACAACTGGAATTGATAAAAAAAAGGAAAATTTATTATCAAGATGATTGGTTTAATTTACAAAATAAATAAATATTGATTTGTGATGATAATGATGATGATCAACTTACTGTGGTGTTTTTTTCAAAGCTGCTTGCTTTAACATTGTCAGACAACTTTATTGACACGTAATAATCTCTGATATTTCCAAAAATTTCATCTATCTTGCCAATTTGCTGTTTACTTTCTGTGTAAATTGGTGCATTGAAATATGGTACTTGTTCAATATCAACTTTAGCAACAAGATCATCTTGTACAGTCCATTCAAAACGTCCAAGAGGTTCAACATGATCAGGTGGTCCTTGATCAAACCTATAATTTAATTCATATATCACAATTATTATTTGAACAATAAATAAATAAAATCAAATTTATTTATAATAAATAAATAAGAAATATTTACCCTCGACCTCTGTCACCACCACCTCCTCGGCCTCCACGTCCACCAAACCCACCACCACCTCCTCGACCGCCAAAACCACCAGCACCTCGTCCTCGACCTCCTCCACCAGCACCTCCTCGGCCAAAACCGCCGCCACGACCACCACGACCACCACCAAATGACATGTTGATATCTGGAAGAATATATTTGAGTTTTTTTTTTATTTATTTATTAATTATAAATATACCGGCACGCACATGTTTTTACGTTCACTTTGGAGGTTAATATATATTCTAATAATTATCACAATTATTTAACACAATAATAAACACAGTACATATAACAATTGTTATATTTATTTATTTATATTTATATTCTTGTTTTTTTTTTAATAAATAATATTTACCTGTTTTAATTTATTTATTTATCTTTTTTTAATGTTAAATATCACAACGTGGACCGTGGAATTTATTTGTTTAATACTCTTTTTCACACACACTCAGGCTTGCTCTCTCTTTTCAGGCTCTCTCGGCATGCTCACATGCACACACATGCATAAATGCATTAAGCCAATGAGATTTCAAGGAGCAAGTGTCATGGCTGCCTACATCGCCATGTTTCTTTTCATATATTCGCGCGAAGAATTTGAATTTTTTTATATAAAAATTTTGTTAATATAATTTTAATTATTATTATTTATTAATTTTTATTTAAACAAAATTGTTGAGAATTAGATATATCAAGGGTTTATGAAAATATAATATAATTATAATTTAACAAATAAATATAACCATTATTTAACATTTTTTTTATTTTTTATTTTATAAATAAAATTTAATTTAGCTATTATTTTTTAAATATTAAAAATATGGTAAATTTATTGTGTATTTATTTCAATTATTTATTTCTATTTGTTTAATTAATTTTTATTTATTGGTCAAGTAAATAACATCAATACCAATTGAGTAAAAAAAATAATAATAATTAAAGCGCATGCGTTGTGTGTCTTCCACGTATTGTTGTCTGACATTCGTTGATGATTTTTAATTAAAAAAAAAAAAATATAAATTTTTATAACCTTAGCACGTTTGTGTATATTGATAATTTATTATTTTATTTAAATAAATTATTGAAATAATGGTTTCTGTATTAAATAGTGTTGATACATGTCATGAGGATATGATACATGATGCTGAAATGGATTATTATGGATTGCGTTTAGCAACATGTTCAAGTGACAATTCAGTCAAAGTATTTGATTTAAAAAATGGCTCACAGAGTCTTGTTGCTGATTTAAAAGGACATGGTGGTCCAGTATGGCAAGTTGCATGGGCACATCCAAAATTTGGTAATATTATTGCATCTTGCAGTTACGACAGGTAATATATCATCATCATTGTTTACATTATTTACATTATAACATATTGAAAAATATTTATACTTTGTTTGTGTTGATTATATTTATATATTTTTTATTATTTAATTGAATAGGAAAGTAATAATATGGAAAGAACTTGGTGAATGGACAAAATGGTATGAATACTCTAGTCATGATTCATCAGTTAATTCAGTAGCATGGGCACCACATGAGCTGGGTTTAATATTAGCATGTGGAAGTTCAGATGGCTCAATATCAATTATAACAAATAATGGTGATACTTGGGATTCACAAAAAATACAAAGTGCTCATTCAATTGGTTGTAATGCTGTTAGTTGGTGTCCAATTGTTGAGCCATCATTTGATGCAATATCAAATCAACGTGGTGGTCCAGTTAAACGTTTAGCAACTGGTGGTTGTGATAATTTAGTTAAAATATGGAGAGAAGATGGTGACAGATGGATTGAAGAAAATAAATTGGAAGCACACAGTGATTGGGTAAATATTTTATTTAAAATATACCTATGTAAATAATTAATCAATGTATTATAATTTATTATTTTTAATCAGGTCAGAGATGTTGCATGGGCACCAGCAGTTGGTCCACCACGTGCTGCACTTGCATCATGTTCACAAGATCGTCGTGTTGTTATATGGACATCAAATGATTATTCAAGTTGGACACCAAATATATTAAATGTATTTGATGATGTTATTTGGAATGTAAGCTGGTCATTGACTGGTGGAATCTTAGCAGTTAGTGGTGGTGATAATAAAGTATCATTGTGGCGTGAAAATTCAGAAGGACAATGGACATGTATTTCTGAATTAAATAAAGGACAAGATAATGCCAATTCAAATAATGCTGATCAACGAAATTTGTAATTATTAAAACCAACAAACAAACAACAAGAATGAAAATTTAAAAAAAAATTATTTGGGTTAATAATAAATGTAGCATACTTAATATAATAATTATAAAAAAAATTTTTTAAATATACAAATTTGTCAAAACATTTTTATTGATTTATTTAAGGAGATGTTTGTTTTTTTTTTTTTAATTTTCAATTTACAATTTTTCAATTGATGATAAAATAAATGATGATGATGATGATGATGATTAATCTTGTGTATAAAGTGATGCTGTAAATACTATGTCTCTTGTTGGCTGTTGATGCTTCTTCCTCAATTAATCACAATTATTATAGCTTTTTAAATATGATTATTATTAATAATAATAATAATTACAATAATTTTTTTTTTTTGAAATTTAAATTGAAAATAAAATCGTTACCATAAATAGCCTGTAATTATATTGTGGGCGTTGTGAAAATAAAATAAAAAACAAATAAATTGAATAAATAAATAAATAATATTAATGATTATATTTATTTATAAATGACTCAAATTTATTATGTATAGTTGAAAAATATATTTGAAAAATGAAAAATTAATAATAATTTAAATGCTGATAGGGTTTTTTTTTTGTTTTAAAGTAACAGGCTAATTTATGTTGTGAAATGAATTATTATTATTAACAAAAATGTAATATTACTTGAGTTAATTTAATAAAAGTTATTTATTATTAATTATTTATTTTTCTGAAAATTGTTGGATGTATCTGTATGTGTATAGTAAATATTTCATGTTTTTCTTTTATTTTCTAGGAAAAAATAATTATTCTTTTTTAATCATAAACAAAAGAATTGTAAACTATGAAACTTGTTTACTTTTCAAGTGAAAATTGCAGGTGAATGTTGTTTTTCTGATGAAAAATATATGGTACATATTATTTATATATAAATCAAGATTCTATTTTTTTATTATTTAAATTATAAATTATTTTCAATTACAAATCAATTAACTTTCTGTATAAGCTGAATTTTATATTATACTTATTTTCTAAAAATTATTATAATTAATGATGAATAATTTTATTATTATCGTTATTTGTGCAATATACATTTATGATTTATTTAGTTTTTTGATTAGCAAATTTTAATATTTTAAGAGTTATTTTATTTTTATGGAAGATTTTTTTTTTTAAATATTCATGTTATTTATATAGCTATAACTATTGTATTGTATGTATACAATACAATTATACATCTATCAGCCTCGCGATATTATAAATTTCAAAGTATACTCAAAGATTTACTGGTATCAAAAATTTAGTTGTTTTTATTTTAAATTTCAATTGTCCTCCACTCGTCCTTCTTGTATAATGAATAACTGAAACAAAAAAACAACAAAAAACAATTAATATATTTATGTATAAAATCAAAACAAAAATTCTCAATTTTTATATACAAAAGCAACTCTTTTTTTTCCTTTTTAATAAACAAAATATGTGAAATAAAAAATATGAATAAAAAAAATTATGTGGTTCTTTCAAAATTACAAAATCAAATTTACAAACTATCGTAAGATATAACCACATAATTTTTTTTATTCATATTTTTTATTTCACATATTTTGTTTATTAAAAAGAGAAAAAAATAAGTTGCTTATGGATATAAAAATTAAGAATTTTCGTTTTGATGTTATAGGTACATAAATATATCAATTGTTTTTTGTTGTTTTTTTGTTTCAGTTATTCATTATACAAGAAGGACGAGTGGAGGATGCCCATCAAAGTCGGAGGAGGATATAATGATAAAATCCATGGGCTCATCATGGGGAGCAAGTGTTGAGCCTTGAATTAAATTTTAATTTTTGTTGTTTTAATAAAATTTTTGTTGTTTTTTTGTTTCAGTTATTCATTATACAAGAAGGATGAATGGAAGATGCCAATCAAAGTCGTAGGAGGATATACGGAGGAGGATCAAATTCATGGGATCATGATGGGCAGCCAATGTTAATACTTTTTTTGCTGATTACAAATAAAATATCTCAAATACATGTAAAAGAAAAAAATAAAATCAATTAATAAACTTAAAATAAATTTAAAATAAATTTAAAATAAAAATAACTAAATTTTTGATACCAGTAAATCTTTGAGTATACTTTGAAATTTATAATATCACGAGGCAAACTTCCATAAATCCTTTCCACATTGACGTTTCATTTATAAGCATATAGCTCGCCTGAAATGAATTAAAATGTTAAATGAAAATTTGTTTCAAATAAAAACTCAACAAAAACTTACACTTTCTTTTTCTTGACGTTTTTCAAGTTGAATTCGCTGTTTAATTGTATTTAAATGATAGTTTTTTTTCAATTATCTCCTAAATAAAAAAAAAAAAAAATTATCAATAATTCTAATCATTTTTTATCATTTTAAAGGCACTTATTGTCATGTATTAATAAGAGTGCCAAAAATGCATGGAGGTCTACATATAGACATGTAATGTAAAACAAAATGTAAACAAAAATAATATGTAAATAAAAATATCCGATATATCGATACCGAATACTTTTAAAAGTATCGCACATCCCTACATCAAAGTACATCAAGTATTTACATCAAGTATCAATTTATACAACTTACTATATCATTTGATGAAATGGCATTTGAAGAGAGGCCAACGAAATTTCTTGTTGCTCTTTTCCCCTTTGAAAAAATCGAATCATATAACGAGAAATTTTTCTCGCCCAGAACATGATTTGGAGATGTAGTATTTGCAGAGTTTTGCTGAACTTTATTGATCTTCGTTTCTTTGCAGTACGTCCAAATCTGTCGAAAATAAAAAGGTTCAATGATGAGAATTAAAGAAGAGAATATTAACGATGAGAGAAAGGGAGGAGGAGGTGGAAACTGAAATTTGAATTGCTGATTTAAAAAAAAATGAAATATCCATGTTTTTATTATTATCATTATTTTCTTTTTTAGAAATGACATAATGATTTATAAAAAGATAATAATAATAATAATGAAAATAATAATAGTAAAATTTAAAACAAAAAAATATTATTATTAAAAAAAAAAAAAAACAAATAAAACCGAAATGAAATATTTCATACTTTCAACAACCAACAGATAATATTTTTCACAAAATGAAAAATATATAATTAATCATTTGAATTTAAATGATTTTTTTTTTTTTTCCATAATACCAGGTTAATTAAATCCCCCGCATCTAGCTGTACTATATTTCGTTTTTCATAACGAAAAAGAGTAGGAATAAAAAAAAAGAGTAAA
>MKYW01000035.1:172101-183409 GCA_015776835.1 Aphidius ervi | reverse complement strand
AAAAAAAAAAAAAATGAATGAATGAAATATAACAATAAAAATATAATTATTACAAAATAATAACAATTTGTTTATTTATTTATTGTCTATTTATTTTAAATAGTTTTTTATTTTGTTGGAATAATTTTATAGCTTGTTTTCTTGAGTATTTTTTATTTATTTTATTTGCTCTGTTTTATTTCATTTTTATTCGTTTGGATTGCTTGCTATCCTGTCCTCCGTTTCCACCTCGTTAGCCACAATAATGAAACCAGAAAAAGAGTGTAGTATCCCTCTTTCTTACAAACACACAAAGTTTCCACAGTAGTCAACCTCTGAGCATCCATCTGTGCGGACGGAGGTGCTCGACCTCAAACAAATATTTAATATCATCTCAGTGTCATGTACCCAGTTTTGTGAATTTATTTTATTTATTTATTTATTATTTTAATTAATTAAAATCTTTTTTTTTTTTTTATTTTAAATATTATTTTTAATTTATTGCTACAGTATTTCTTTTATTTTTTGAATTTGTAATTGTAAAAACTTTTTATTTTATTTACTTGACAAAAAAAAAAGTTGGTTTTTTTATTTTTAAATTTATCTGGTATTTATTTTTACAAACAAGATGATTAAAATGCAACAAAAAAGGGTAAGTAATTTATTACGAATTTATTTTTAATGATTAGAAATTATTTTACTGATGTTTTAGATTTTTTTTTCTTTTGCTTTTTTTCATTTGAGAGGATTTATAATAAACCCCTATTTTTTTGAGATGCAGACATGATTTTGGGGTTCTTGGAATGCGGGGCAATGAATGAAATATAGGTAGACGTTTCAAGATTAAAAAAAAAAATATATATAAACTCACTGGACCCTTTTTATATGAAGAAATGAAAAATATATATTTTATCTTTTCAAACGCATCTTTTGCACCTGCATCCTCTGTCAATAATAATAATTCGAACAAAAAAAGGAAAAAAAACCCTTAGAAATTTCCATAATTTGATAATTAATTTTGAAAAAAATATATATTTCAATTTTTAAATATTAGACAATAAAAATTTATGTAATTTTATATTTTTTTTCTTGTAATTTAAAAAAATTTAAATTTCATTTCGATAATATTTCGATCGAAATTATTTGAATAATTTTTTTTTTTCCCACAAATTTATATAATTAAAATGGGCAAAAAAAAATTATTTAAAAAATTTTTTTTTGCAATTGAATTACTATATCGAAAAGCAATAAATATAAATGAAATAAATTTCGATTTGATTTTTTTTTTTCGGCTAATATTGAAAATAGAAAAAAAAAAAATTTCGATCTTATAATTTTGCAAGTTTATAATATTAATAATAATTATTTAAAAATTAAGTTTAAAAAAATTTTTAAACTATTGAAAAATTGATACAATTTATAATTTATTTAAAAAATATTAAAAAGAATTTTTGATGATGAATTTTGTCGACATACCGTTAGGAGGAAACGAATGACCCGTTGCCTTTGAGTCAAGATGACGAACCGAAGGTCGTACCGTTAGTCGTTTTACTTTAAAACCAACATATATTTTTATAAAATAATATACATGGATTAATACACACGTGACATCACCAAGCTAAATTCCGTATAAATTATTCAGAAAAAAAATCAAGCCAGTATTTTGTAATCAAGCATAACAGTTAATGTAATCATCTAAAATAATTTTTAATCTTCAATGATCTCCAAGACTCCAACTATCTCAAGATGTTTATTAAAATTAAGTTTATAATTATTTTTTTTCTAGATGCAGAGTCATTCAACAACAATATTTCTCGGTATTATAATAATTATTTTTGTATTAACACAAACAACAGTTGGTAGTAAAAAATGTGCGGGTAATGGTCTGGATCTTAAATATGTATGGGGTGATGCTATGACAGATTCACCTGATTGCATTGGACCCAATAACATGCAATATCCATCGTAAGTTTAAATAACACCCACCAGATTCGCATCAATTAAAAAATACATGAAAAAAAATTAATAAATGTTTGATGGTTTTTTAAATTTTTTAGAGCAGCTATTACGAGAAGTTTTAAAAATTTATGGGGAGGTAATAGTAGAACAGCACGTTCTCATAATAATCAAAGAATAAATGATCCAGAATCAACGAGAAAAACACTTCTTCATAATTATCAAATATCAAAAGGCGAAGTTACAATATCAAATACAAGAAACAGTAAGTTTAAATTGTAATAATTATTTAAAAAATAATATATTATTATTAAATTTTAAAAACATAACGGTATTGCCAAATAATAAATATTATTTGTTGTAAATTCTTGTTAAATTGTTGGATCCATGATAGAAGCTAGTAATACAGTTATTATCTTACACTAACAACTTGAACATAAAAAATATATATACATTTTATAACGGTATTGTTGATTTGTAAATGAAAAAAAATAAATAAATAAAAAAAGATTGATATTATTTTAAAATATACACATGCCAATAATTGTTTAAAAAATAATAAATAATAATTGAATGGTACAGTTGTTGTTAAAGTTAAAGTAGTTGTTAAATATATTTAAAAATATTTATAATTTATTGTATTGAAAATTGAAAACTAACTGTTGCTGTCTCATTGAGTGAATAACTAATGAGTAATGACATTGAGTACATGTTATTATTTATTTATTTTTTTTAGGTCGTAGTTACAGTTCAAAGGAGACATGCGGATCACCAGCTCGTCTTTGCAAAACCCGCTACAATACAACAGCACCAATGTATGGGGTCAGCTTGACTAGCGGACAACCAGTAACAATTGTTCAAAAGTTTCCTGACCTACTGCAACAAGTTGTCTTTGAAGTTTGCGAGTATGTTTTTGTTTTTATTATTATTTAATAGCAACAATTGACATTATTTTGTTGAAATTTGAAAGGTGGATAGACATTGTTAGCTGAAAAAAAATTATTCAATGATTTTAACATTTAGCTTGAATTTTAATTATTAAATATTTCTAAAATTTATAGTTTAAAAATTGTTTATTTAACAGTCAATAAATTACCTAAATTGTTGAACATTTTTTTCAAATATTAATTTATTTAAAGCTTTAAAAAATTGACGTAGACATTCAACAGAAAAAAAAAAACAAAAAAATCCACCTTTTAAATATCTACAGACTTGTATGAATTAATTTTTTTTTATAAATAATTATTGGGCTAAAAAAAAAAGACCTTCTCTTTTTTAAAAATAATTTTTAAACTCAATTTAAATTAATTTAACAAACTGGATTTATTTAAATGATCATTGACAATTTAATTAATTTATTTGCAGATCTAAATCGTGTGATGTGATACGTGGTGAATGTACACAAACATATGTGCCTTATTTATTTTTGGTAATACCACTTGGTCCAGTAACACTAACTGGTCAAGACTATGTACTAGTTGAAAGTGGTTGTGTTTGTAAACCAAAAAATTCATCACCCTCATCAAATAATTCACCAGAAACTCCCCTAGTCCCAAATCTTTCATAAAATTAATTTAAAAAAACAACTAAATTAATTAAAAAAATAAATTATTTAAACAATAATAAATATTAAAAACAAAAAAAAAATTAGTTAATATAATTTTTTAAATAATTAAAAACATTCCAAACAAGCCAGTGAACTTTTTGTGTGTGTGTTTTAATAATTTTTTTTTATTTAAAAAAAATGATTAATATGCTCGTCTTTTTTGTGTCATCAACTCATCATTCATCAATGATAAATGGCTGGTTGTTGACCTAAAGAATATGCTATTTCTTCTGGCAAATTTCTCACGAAATTATTTGTGTTAGCAAGCATGAATAAATAATAACGGTGAAGATAANCCTGTTTAGTTTTATTTACAAACCGGACCTGAATTATAAAAACCAAGAAGATGTTTTTTTTTTCTCGACCACACCCATCATCTTCATCGTCATCGTCATCATCTTCATTATAAAAATCAACCATCATTCTTAGATAATAATAAATAATTATCAAAAAATAATAAATTTTTTTAGCAAAATTTAATTATTATTTTGAAAATTTTAAATTAATTTTATACATTTATTCAAATTAACCGTTAACTTTTGCACAAGAGAGATCATTCACCTTACAACTTGAATATCATTTCATTTTTTTAAATTTTTTTTTAAATAAAAAACCATAAAAATTTATCATTTCGAAAAAGAAAAAAAAATCGAAATTTTTTTTCGATTAATTTTGTTGTTTAAATAATTCAATAAATATTCAAGTGATATGTTTAGAAGAAATTTTTTTTTTGTCTAGATGACTGTATTGATAGTTGATTGATATTAAAAAAATAATTCTGATTATTATTAATGTTAATTAAGGTAAATTAATCGACGATAAAATAAAGCCAATGTTTACTATTGTATTCAAATTTTTTTTATAATAATAATTATTAAATATATTTATTAATTATTATAAATATCAAATGTCAATGACACATAATTTTAAGTGTACTTTTTTATAATTAATAATATATTTGTATATTTTTTTTTTTCTTTTGAAAAACATGTTAATTTACGACGAGGAATGATCTAAACAAATTTATTCGTGAAACGTATTATTATGTGGTTTTTTTTTTCTCTGATTATTATTATATATCGTTTGTAATAATTTCACTGACATAGATATTATGTATGACTAGCTTAAATTAGTTCGAACACAGTTTTGCATGAAAAAAACATACATACTTGACCTTCAAAATTATTATTTGACATAATTTTTTATGTACGAACAAAATACACTGAATTTTTTTTTTTAATAATCATTTGTGTTTAATCTTTTTTTTTCTCTTTGAAATTTATCAATATTATTATTATTATTGTTTAAAGTATATTCTAAAATATACAATTAAATAAAAAGTACAAATTTTAAAGTTGAACATTTAATTTTCGAAATATTTAAACCGCAATTTGATAGAAATTTTTAAATTTAAAAATAAAAAATTTCCTTTTTTTTATTTTGTTGTTATTTTTTTAAATTTACGGAGGAATTTTATTTTTTTTTGTTAAATATTAAACTGTTTAATTGCCTTTTGATAGATATATAATTTTTTTAAACTTTAAAATTGAAATTAAATAAAAAAATTAAATATTGAGCACCTTTTTTAAATTGATACTCAAGAACATTTGATAAATCTATCGAAATATATATAATATAAATTGATAAATATGAAATAACAATTTTAATGAATAATAAAAATTATCAAATGCAACAAAATATTATCACAATTATATAAATTATTTTATTATAATTGTGATTATTAAATTATTATTTTTTGATTAACAAAAGAGACTAAACTCGTTGTCATGTTTACTTAAAAAAACAAATTAATTAACAAGCATTTGTTTATATAATTAATTAATTACGTAATAATAATTAATTACCATTAAAATTACATCTTTGGAAAGACAATAAACTGCGAATATAATTATTTATAATTAATAATAGATATATATTTACGGCTACCGTGGTTTGTCACAACCACCCTCCAAATATATTCAATTTTTTTTTTCTTTTTCTTTTCTTTTTTTTTTTTATATTAATTATTAATGTTATATTAAATATATATATTTTTTAAAATATATAATTATTAATTCGACAATCACGTATTTAATTTTCTCGCTGATAAATTTTTCTTTTCTTATTATTATTTTTCGTCAATATAAAAAGAAAAAAAAAAGTCGATTTAGCGTGCGCATTTATTGCCGGACTAGAATTGAGTTTTACATATTATTACGAAAAAAAAAAAAAAGGTATGACATTACTGGAAAAATGTAGAAAAAATGTTATAATAAAAAATTCATAAAACTAAATAAATTTAAAAAAAAAAAAAACCAACAAATTAACTCGTTATAAATTATTAAATTTTGTTTAATTAATAATTACGATCTGAGAAAAATTTCAAATTTAGAATAGCTTTTTTTTTACTTGGCATTTATTATGCCAATAAACTGATTGAAAAAAATGAAAAAACATATATATATATATTTACACTACAACTAATACTTTGGATAAACAAAATGAGAAAAAAAATAATATTATTTTTTTAAATGTTTAACGTTGATATATCTTATTTGTTGATTATAAATCTTAATGAAAATTAGTTGTCACTTTCAGCGTAATCATCACTATCACCACTGTCAAAGTTTAGTGATTTATCATGACGTCCATCTTCTGGATAATCTTTGGCAAAACATTGTCGTGTTTTGCTGGCTTCTTTGTCACTTTTTATGGCATCTAAATTTTGTGGATATGTATCGTCTTCAATACCAGGATCATAAAGCCTTTAACATAAACCAATAAATTTATTAATAAAAATAAAAATAAATAGAATAATTTAATTTATAAATACATACATTTGATCATTCTGATCATTTCCACTTTCTTCAGCTACTAAGAGTTCATACTCATCAGCAGCAAAACGATCCCAATCAGAAAGCTATAAAAAATAAACAAAATAAAATTTAGAAAAACAATTAATTAATATAAATTATATTAAATAAATTACCTCATGTCCATCAGCATCATGATCTCTTGTTGAAGCAAATGGATCTCTTTGTTCATGATCTAAATATTTTTCAAGATTAAAAAATGTATCAAAAAATATTGATGTCATTTTACATTTTTTTAAATCACTCAATGATATTTTTCTTGGTATTGATGGATGTATCATATCAAGCATTTGACATAAACAATCTTCAAATGGTAATGTTTCCATACCAATTGCTTCCATACGATCTAATTGTTCTTCATAAAAATATTCCAATTCATACATTGATAAATAACCATCACCATCAAGATCCATACATCTAAACCAATATTCAATTGCTGTTGGATGATTTTTATCTTCTTCAGATAATAAAAACCATACAAATTCAGTATAACTCATTTTATCTGTATGTTGTTGTGCACCATTAATACCACCACGTGTTACAGCACCACTAAATACACGTTCAATTAAACGTGTTGATAATGCATGATCATTATGACGTGTTAAATCCATTTTATCAATTAATAAATCATGATCACGATCAAGTTCCCAAAATTTACAATAAATAACATAAAAATGTTCATAACTAAAGTATGATGTTACTTGATTAATGTCTTCTTCATGTTCAAGTAAATCAATAATATCAAGTATATTTGATTTACGTATTTCAGTTATACTTATTTTACCAGACCAACAACGATTAACACAATAAAAAATTCTAGCAATAACAGTGTGTACATAACGTGAATGAAATTCAGTTGCTTCTTTTAAAAATGTTAAACCAGGATGTGTTTCAACAACATCTTGAACTAAACATACAAGATCTTCTGGTAATAATTTATCACTTTTACCACGTGTATTTATATTTATAAATTTACTAGCTTTATCATGTGAATTTTTATTTAATTCTTTCCAATAATCCAAAAAATTTGTTAATTCAATTGTTGAATTTTTATCACCACCACATGCCATAAATAATGGTATTTTCCAGTATAATGGTAAATCACAAGCTTTTGTTATAATATTAAATTGTGATTTTGTTGAACGACAACCTGGTAAACTTTCAAATGCTTTTGTTATTTTACATATTGTTGCTTCAAGTTGTGACAGTGATGTTGGTTTACCACCCGGATAATAAAATCTACACAATAAATAAATAAATACAATTATTATTATCATTTTATTATTTATTATTATATATTTTTTATTATTACCTTGGTATTCGAACATTTTTATTGGCTTTAACATGTCTCTGAAGAGTTGTATGCGGTGGCAAGGCTCTTGATTGTTGCTGCAGTATTCTCTCACGTACATAAGACTACAAAAAATAAAATAAAATAAATAACAATCAATTGATTTTAAATTAAACCAAATAACTTACCTGTGATTTTTGTGTATTATTTGTATCATTATTATTTGTATTAGTATTATTATTTAATCTATTTGTACCAATTGATGATTGTCTTGGTCCACGTTTATCTAGTAATAAATCACTTGGACATTTTTCAAATATAAGTACTCTTTCAGCAACAGATCCACGTGTTAAAAATGGTCTTACTGGATTATTAATATTTGTTGATGATGAATTTGTTGTGTCATTTGCAGCTGCTGCTGCTGCTGCAGCTCTAATATGTTGTTTTTGTTGATTTGTCAATTCAGGATGTGGTACTTGTTCTAATCTTGTACGTGGTGAATTAATTCTCGGTCCCCATTTTGTTGTTGTTGTTGTTGTTGTCGTTGTTGGTAATTGTGTATTATCAATTTTTTGTATATTATCAACTTGATCAATTGTTGCTGTTGTTGTTATATTATTTTTTTTATCTTCAAGTTGTTTTTTTTTATTAAAAAAATTAACAGCTTGTTCACTTATTAAACCATTTGTACCAATTAATATTGGTTTTTGTTTTTTAATTTCTGGTTTTTGTTTTTTAATAATAATATTATTAATTGGTAATGTTGTATCTTCACTTATAATTGAACCAGTTTTTAATGCATTTATTAATCTTTCTTCTTCACGTGCAACTTCATCTAAATATGATGCTGCTATTTGTGTTGTACGACTTGTTGATTTTGATGCTTCTGATGTTATTGATAATGATGATGTTGTTGTTGATGTATCATTTAATAATTTATTTTTTAATGGCCATGTTGTTAGTCCAGAGGACTGACCACTATTATTATTTATATTATCCACTGTAATAATTTTGGTTGGTGAACCAACCAATACACTCATTGGCCTTTTTGGCTTATCAATAAATATATCATCAATTTTATCACTTAAATTTGATAATGTTGATTGTGATTTTTTTATTTTTGGTCTTATTTTAATTTGTGATTTAATAATATCAGTATTTTTTTCAAATTTTTCAAGGGCAAATTGAATTGACGAGGGTAAATTTTTATTTAAATATGATGATTTTTGTTGTCTAGCACGATCTTCAACAACAAAATTATTAACAAATTTTACAAGTTTATTTTTATCATCATTTAATAAATCATTTTTTTCATCTATATCATCATCATCTTCATCACCATCATTATTATTATTTAATAAACATTCAAGTGGTTCAATAATATTGCTATTATTATTAAAATTTTGTTGTTGTTGTTGTTTTGTTAATTGAATTGTTGGTGTTAATGCACTACCAAATTTATCAACAGCTGTATCATTACTGTGACAATTTAATATTTCAGTTGGTGCTAAACCACGACTTTTCCATGTTTGATATATTGCCTCAGCATGATCACTTATTTGTTTAGCAATTGCAGCAATATCCTCCTCACCCGTGTTATCATCAGTAAATTTTTGACGCATTTCATGTTTTGCTGTTGCTGCCATTTCTTCATTGATCTTGATTTTTAATTTATTTATTTTTAATAATGCTTTTTTGTGTTATTATTAAAAATCAGTTTAACTGGTTTCGAGTAACTGGCTGACACGGCCAGTCACTCGATGATTTTATCAGTAATAATGATCCAACAATCATTCTTTAAAATTATTTATTATTTATATTATTATTATTATATATTTAGACATCTATGTCGCAGTGAAATTCACGTTTCATTTCCGCATTGCAGGATCTGAAAGAGATAAAATAAAAATTACTTTGTGTTATTTTTATACTACTTGAAAATATTACGAGTTGTCGTTTTAAACGTGTTTTTTTTTTTTTTTTATTTAAATTTTATTTATAAGAAGATTGTTATGGTGTAAAAACAAGTTAAAGAAAAATATTTATCTTTATCTAAAAATAAAATTTGAATATTTTATTAATAATCTTGTCTATTGAGTATTTTTATTTTTCAATTTTAAAAAAAGAATTACTTGCAAATTTTAATTGTTTTATTTATTTATATTTTTTTTGATGATAATTATTTTTAAGTTCATTTAAGTTTATACAATATTTTAAACACTTGCCAAGTTGTTTAAAAATAGTCATTTTGTGTGTTTTAAAATAAGGAAATATTCTTTTTTAATTTTTAATAAACTTACAAAGTGCCAAATTAAAAATTGTCATTTGTGTGTAAAAAAAAAAACAAGTTATTTTATGTTGATGTAGGTTTATTTATTTATATTTTTTTGATTCTTTTTTTGAATTGTATGTCATTGTTTATTTTTATTGCTAAACATGGTCAGTGATGATGTCAATGATCATTGTCAATTACGACAGTTTGCCAAATGAAATAAATACAAGGTCTTTTGGTCTAATAAAAAAAAATTTTTTTTTTCATTTAAACCAAGTCATAAAATAACAGGTAAAAAAGTAGTTGTATAATAAATTTAGAATAAAAAAAATATCAATAAAATTGAGAGAAAAATAAATGTTAAAAAGACATAAAAGAAATAATTTTTTTTTTTGTTTGCAGAATAAAAGAAAAATGTTTGGGCTTTGATTATTGAATGGTCATATGGAAAAATAAATAATAATAAATTTATAAAAATCAAAATAAAATGACAGGTATTGTGGGGGCGGGTGTATGCATACTCGTATGTCTAGAAAATGTGTCATAAAAGGTATGGTTAAACATGCCTCATTGAAATTCCATAACGCAACAAGTTTTTTTTTTTTTATTTTTGCAAAACGTGTCTTATTTCTACGTGGGTTATTTTTTTTTTTTTCATTTCATTCTTTTTAACAACACGGTTAATGAAAATAAATAAACATTTATTTACAAATTTAATTTGATGATTTGTTTATATAATAATTTTTTACATACATTTGATTTTTTTTAATTAAAAAGAAAAAAAATAATTGAAATTAGATTTTAGTTTTTTAATTAGATGGGAAATGTTGTTTTATAAATTTATTATAGCAGATGATAATTTATTGACATAGAAATAATAATGAAAATTACATTTGAAGAAAAAATTTTTATAATGAAAAACGAAATACTTTTTTTTTTATTTAAAAATCGAAAATTATTTTTTGTTATTGAAAGTGAATGTAAATTGAGGTTGAAAGAAATTTCATTTAGTAAATTGGTTAATTTTTAATAATAATAATAATAATTATTATTATTTAATAAAAAAAAAATTATAAAATCGAAAAAGAATTGAAATCGAAATTAATTTTTTTTATTTTTATTTTTTAAGTAATTACTAGAGAAATATTTTTTTTTCTACAAATTTAATTAAGTTTAATAAATCCATAATTTAATAATAATAAAAAATCAATAAAATATATCTTGAATTTAAGAAAAAAAAACTAGATTAAAACTAGATTTACAAGAATCAAATAGATAAATAAGAAAAAAAAATTTTTATAAAATCAAAAGTGACTTTTATTTTCTAATCA
>MKYW01000035.1:116226-171994 GCA_015776835.1 Aphidius ervi | reverse complement strand
AAAAAAAATTTAGTTAAAAAAAAAAAAAAAACAAACAAGGTGAATGAGTGAGTGGGTTTCGATTTGATTAAATTTTTTTTCTTCTTCCTGACATTGATGTGATGGTACTTTTGGTTATCCAAATTTTGAATATCAACAATATATATATTATTGTGTGTTAAATTTTATTTATTAAGATATACATAATAATATATAATCGTCTCTGGTTGAGCCTCGACTGTGATTCGTTTATACTCGCATCGTGTCGTCGATCTAAGAATAAAACACACCAAGCAGCCATATTTGGCAATGGTCGAGGCTGTTAAATTTTTCTGATGGCACATAAAAAGTAAATAAATTAATTAATCTATTAATTATCATTTAATTTAAAAAACATCATCCACTTCATCATCGATCACATCATCATCTTCACCCCAGCTGCCGACATCAAACTCATCAAAAATATTATAATGACTCTCGAGAAATGACAACTTTTTTTTAAAATAAAAATTTCTCTTTCAACTTCCTGTTTTAAATATAGAATTTATATATTATATTTATAATTTTCATTTTTTTCCTAGCTACTTAAAAAATATAATACAAATAAATCATTTATTTTTAATTTCATTTTTTTCTACAAAACAAAATTAATTTAGTCAAAAAAATTATCTAAAAAAAAGTAAAAAAAATGTACTATTGATAAAAAAAATAAATAAAAACACTTGTATCAAGATAAGATTTAAAAGTTTTTAAATAAAATAGAAAAACCTATTAACAACAAAATAGATAAAATAAAAAAAAAAAAATTTCTATTACTTTTTAATTTACTAATACGAATTTATGATTATTGATGAAATAAAAATTCAAAAATTGACCTCGAAACAAGCCCACTGTAAATAAAAAATAAAATTTCAACACGTGATAATAAATCTTTTGATGATAATGATGATGATGATGAAGAAGAATAAATGTAAGTCGAGGGTCGCACCCACCTTCTCATCCATCAATCGATCGATAGTCATTGAGACCATTATATCTGCTCTCTTTATTTTTTATTTATTTTTGTCTATTTTTATTTATTGTCATCATCATCATGATCATCATCATTATAAGCTCTATTTATTTTATTTATACATTATTTATTTGATAAACAATCAAACTGTCATTGTATTGAATAAATTTTTTAGAATTTAATTCACCTTTTTTTCGTAGACAAAATAAATCAGATAGAGCCTTTTTTTTTCCATCAACTATTTTTACTATTTTATAAAATTTTTATTTTGGAGTAACATGTTGCAGTTGGATAAAAAATAAAATTGGTTTTTCCGGGTATTTCTTCTTGGAAAATTCATTTTATCTCATTGGCAAATATCCAAATCTTTTAGCTCATGAATTTACAAAATCCCTTGGCCAAATGTCGGCATTAGAAATGAAAAACATTTCTTCTACTTTCTTACCAAGATTAATAATAAATAAACTTTCAAATTTACATAATTTAAAAAAAATAAAAAATGATATTTCAAGGGAAGAATATGATCCAGGTGTTGGTGATATTTATTATTTTTTTTTTTGTAAAAATGGAGGTAACTNAAAAAAAAAAAAAAAAAGAGAGAGAAAAAGAGAAAATCGATGCTACAGACGAGACGTAAATATTTCTCTCTCTACTCTGGTTACAAAATTATTATTTAATATTAATTTTAACCACATTGAATTAAATTTTATAATATAAAATATTAAATTAATTATGTTTAAGGCTGAGCAATGTGGTTGTTATTTAATTGAGCGTGTAAATGATAAATTACAAAGTTAATTGAAGTCTTACCAAGCATCAAGTAGAATTTATTTTTTATATTTTTTATTTTCCATTGAAATATTCACTTTAATTTTTTGCTCAAATTAATTATTAATATATTCACTTTATTCATTTATTTTAAACAATTTTCACTCTATTATTTACACTATAAAAAATTTATAAAAATTAAACCAATTCACTCATTTTTGTCTTGATCAATATTTGTTTAGTTTTTTTTTTTTTTTTCCTTTTCTCGTTATATCTTTTATTATTTAATCAATTTTTAACAATTTCCACGAAATTATTTGTCAACACAAAAGACAAAAATAATATGTGCTTGTTGAATAATAAATTATAATTAATAAAAAAATAAAATATAAAATATTTGACGTTAAAATTAAAAATAATAATTAAACAAACCGATCGACAGAGAAACAGATAAAACACTGGATGTGACTTATTTCGACACACACTGTCATTCTTTTGTGTGTTGATAATAATAATAAATATTATAATTGTGTTTTTTTCTGGGTGTGGAGAGATGGCTTGTCATTGGTTCAAATGATCCACCATGTTTTTATAAAGCTGAATGATCATTGGTTTAAATATCTCAGCGGGAAAATATAAAAAATTTATTAAAAATTTTAACTTTTTTCAATTTTTTTTTTAAATTTATTAATAATTATTATATTGTTGTTGAAGCTATTAATAAATTTTGCAATAATATGTACTTTTTTGAACACTTTATGTGACAAAAAAATGATTTTGATTCAACATTTAATCAGGATTTATTTAAAGAAATAAAGAATAAATTCAAAGACATATTTTTAATCCAAATTTAAAAATTAATTGGAGTATATGTTGTTGATTAGCTTCTGGCCATTGTAAATCACCAGCATCACCTAAATTACCAGCATATATTCACTGAAATATAATAAAACTGGAAGCCGAACTTCGTGTCGCCGAGAGAGAAACTCAATGATTGGGATGCTGTCCTTGTCGGTACAGTCACGTCAACTATAATTGATTGAGACTACTGAAATATAATGTAACTTTTATACCGTGTAGTACTAGTTTGTTTTGACGTTGACTGTACAAGATTTAATGTGCGCATGCGTGAGTGAGAGGGCATCCCAACCAATATATTGCTATCTCTAGCGACACTCCGTGCATTGGCTGAGCATAGGAGTTCACCTTCCAGTTTTATTATATTTCAGTGCATATATTGTAAAAAATTTAGATGAATATTAAAATAAAGTTAGTTATTTTATTATTATGAAAAAAATAATATCAATTTGACATTTAATCATGATTTATTTAAAGAAATAAAAAGTAATGTAGTAACATTTTTAAATACAAGATTATCCAATTGGTATGACTGTTCTTGTTTTTAGATAAGCATCATTTTTTCTTTTTAAGTACAGCAACTCTGATTTCTTTCTGAAAAAAAAAAAAAATAATATATAAAAACAGCTAAGCTAGCTACAACAAATAATTAAAAATTATTAATAATTACATCATAACTGTATCGCTTTGCCGCGAGGAAATCACTCAAGTATTTTCTTTCACTTGAAGTTATGTCTTCCTTAGATAAGATAAGTGCCAGGGCGGGCTCAACTGATAAAGTTAAATGCTTTGATACGTTTATTATTATATTTCCAAAATTTTCTGCTATAAATTGTGCAGACATCGTTTTTAAGAAAACTTTGTCATCTTTTGGTATATGAAAATTTGTGAAGTCATTTTTACTTGGTCTTTGCAATTTCATTCCAGCTTTGTTATTTGCAAGATCCCATAACTCAACGCAGTTAGTCCAATTTATTAAAGAATGTAATTGTGGACCAATTTGTCCACAATTATTGTAAATAAATTCGGTGCAAATTTCATTTAAGGTAAATGATTGTATCATATTTTTGTAGGTGAAATGTACATATTTTGAAATATTTTTTAAGCTGATAGCTTGCTTAAACTCGTCTTCAATTATTTGATTGCAATTATCAAGCATGTATTTTTCGCATATAGCTTTTAATGTATCCAGGTCCATTGCACATGTAAAATCAAAAATTTTGACGACGTTTTTACAAGTGATTTTATCGTTATAAGCATCGACGATTTTTGATTCATTTTTTTTGCTGAAAACTTGGATATATTTAAACATTTCTTTTTTATTATGAATTGATGCAAAAAAGTAAATTGGCACGACGTTTTTTGCATCTAATTCAAAATAAAGTTCACGCTCCATGTTGTTAAAGTGATTGATAATATATTCATGGCATTTTTTTGTAATGTCATCCCTTTGCATTTCAAAGCTCAATCGTAACATCAACAAGACATTGTTTGAAGTAATTTTAGTTGTACCTTGCAATTGACAAGCAGCTGTATCACTAAATACTGATTGAATAAAATCAGCTGTCGTTTCGTTTGTTTTTTTATTGTTTGGGAAACGTTTATAAGCAGATAACTTGCCACGCAAGATGACCATGTTAGACGATAGCTGAAGGCATGATGCGTGGGTGTTGTTTTTATATGTAAATTCAGTGGCAATTGAACTTTTGTCTTCAACCAAAGGTTTTGTTATAATTTGTGCTTTTAAATTTTTTAAAGTTGCTAATGATTTTTCAGATTTCAAGACCATACTGCGAAAACTATGGAAATCGTCTAATTTGGTGATGCACACATCGCATAGTTTTTCTGATGGGTGGAGTTCTTCAATCACCTAATAAATTTTACAAAAGAAAAAAATATATGAAATAATATACAAGTTGTAAATAATAATTATAATATAAGAACTATTATAAAGCAAAAAATAGTGATTTTAAAATAACATACTTTTGCCGGAAAACACTTGGTGATTTTGTTGTAGATTTTTTTGTTAAATATAGGTGTCAGAACAAATGTTTTTCCTTGGACAACTTCTCCTTCGGGTGCACGACAAAATCGGCACTTGTGCCCTTCTTTCTCCGAGACCATCTTGTAAAAATTATGCGAAGATTCTAATTTGGTGACGCACTCATCGCATAGAATTTCCGACGAATTGGCATCTTTAACTATCTATTAAATTTTGCAAAATAAAATGGAAAATAAATAAATGCAATTAATGGTATTATTTGGAAAGAAGTAATAGAAAAAGGACAAACGGTAGAGCTCTAGGTGGAAAAATACCTTAATCGAAAAACACGTGTTGATTTTGTCGGTTATGTTTTTTTGTTGATTGAATATAGAGGTAAATAAACTTTTTTTTTCTTCGACGTCCTCTTTTTTGTTGTCTTTTTTGTTAATGGTTATTTTGTCACCAGTAAAACAAAATCTGCATAAATTTAAATACTGTTCACACGACATTATGATTAAATATATCGCATTCACTTTTAACATACACACACTATATACTGACGTCAGTAGTATTTACTGCTCATTTTACTGCTCACCGAAATTAACATTGGCAAGCTCAACTGTAGCTGAGTAGCCACGGTTTCACTTTCATTTTGGTGAACGTTTTCGTCATTTTGGTCAACTGGAAATTTTTAGGTATTCGATAACTTTTGTCGCAAAATTGATAATTTTTTTTCAAATGAATAAAGTGAATCCAGCAGGAGAGTGCCATGACCGTTTTTATTTAATTTCCTGCTTGATACACTTTATATCAATTTATATGAAATAATAAGTGCGTTTTTTCTTGCCGAATTTTCTATCGAATTCTTACTTCCGCAATTTGCCCCTTCTTTTTTTTACAATCTCTTTACTCGTTATACTCAAAGCTACCGGCACAGAAACTAAAATTTTGCGGATTAAGCAGTTTACACTTTACATAGTGAAGAAAAGATAAATTGTGGAAGTAGAAATCCGATCGAAAAATCTGCCATGAAAAAACCCATCTATTGTTTGTCATTGGTTCAAATATTGCAGAGGGAAAATATAAAAAATTTATTTAAAAATTCAATTTTTTTTTATCTATTTTGTTAAATTTTATTAATGATAATAATTACATTGTTATTGCTGCTAATAATTTTGTCGATAATATGTATTTTTTTAAACACCTTGTGTGAAAAAAAAAAATTTTTAATTTAACATTTAATCATGATTAATTTAAAGAAATAAAAAGTAAATTCAAAACTATATTTTTAATTAAAATTTATCAATTAATTGAAGTATGTGTTGTTGTTCAGCCTCTCGCCATTCTGAATCACCAGCATCTCCCAAATTACCAGCGTATTCTGTAAAAAATTTAGATAAATATTAAAATAAAATTCAAATTTTCATTATCATTTATAATTGAACATGATTATTGTTGATTATTACCTCTCATAATATGACGAATAGTTTTTAATGAAGCTCTTCTTTGTGAAAGTATCCTGGTGACTCTCTGTTTAACAGCTGGTGGACAACCAGCACAAGCTTCAAGAAGAATAAAATCAACCAATTGTAATGTAAATAATCCACCATCAAGTCTTTTTAAATATGATTCTTCTTCTTCTTCATCTTCCTAAAGTTAAAAAAAAATCATTTATTATAATATACAATAATCATTGATTCAATTTACATTTATATTTAAACAAACCTTGGTATTACTTTCAACTTGTTCAACTTTTTCAAGATATTTAAAATGTAACTCCATTAATCTGTCAACTTTTTCATAATCATTTTCAGTAAATTTACTTAATAAACGTTGACGTTGTTGACCTTTACAATTTCTCAACATACTAGCAACAATTGACACAACATGCTCTTCATGTTCATCAGTTGTAAATACTTTTTTACGATTTTTTGATGGTGTTTTCATGAACAAAGGAAATATTGTTCTCAAGCCAAGAATATCAACAAATTTCATACAATTGTCTTTTCCATCTGGACCATTCATAGCATGATCCAATACCTAAAATATAAAATAAACAAAATATTATTAATTAATCATTTGATAAAATGATTTTTATTATTTATTTTTTAATTTACTTTTAGTGATCCATTTCTAGACATTTTTTTTTCACGAAGCATTAAATTCATGAGCTGCAAGCCTTCTCCTTTTAAAAATTTTTCTCTGTTAACTGGTACAATTAAACTTGATATCAATACATTAAAAAGATTTTCCATCATTTCTTGTTCTTCAGCTGACTGTGGATCATGTCTTTTGTAATGCTACAAAAAAATAAACATGAATTAGATTAAAATAAATATAAAAATCATGAAAACTAAGTAAAAATATTACAGATAATTGTTGAAGAAGAACATCAATGCCATCAATATCACCAAGAAGTAGCTTATTTTCTTGTGTTTGTTGTAGTAAAATTGATAATAATTCACTGGCATATAATTTATTAGCATCAAATGGAATTTTAGCTTTCAATCTACGCAATAACCACTGTAAAAGTCCCTGTTTTCCAGCATCAACACAAAGCTCTGGTCTAAATTCCAGTAAATTTTCAAATATAGCTAAAACAACAATGAAAAAAGATGATTAATTAAATGATAAACAACAAATTAATGTTAATTGAATGATGTATTTTAAATTACCAAGTGTATTAAAAACACCATCACTTTCTTCTTTGACAGATTCATCAAGCCTATCAAGATTTTGTACCAATAATGCACAAATTTGTTGTTCCAATAGAGCATCAATAAGTGCATCAGCACCATCTTCACTCTCATGAAGTATATCAACATCTGTTAGCTCTTGTATAAGATCAACAATACCAACAGCAATATCAGAATTTTCATGTGATAATAAATCAAGAAGTGATGGTATTGCACCAAGTTCAACAACAGTTGGATATAACTCTGGATTTGTTGCAACAACATGAAGTTCTTGAAGTGCCTCATGTAACTCAACTTCTGATTCCATAAATTTTTCAGGTTGATCTGGAAATTTAACTCTCATTTCTTGATTTCTCAATGCACGTTTTTCAAATAATAATATCATTCTTTTTAAACTAGCATCATCAAGTGGTTCAACTTCAGCAGCTTCAGTTTCAACATATTTTAATATTTCTTCTTTTTCTTTTTCAGTTAATTCTGGCTCAATAACTTCATTTGTTGTTGGTTTATTATTTTTTTTATCAGTTATTATTTCATTTGCATTTCTTGCTGGTGTACCATCTGGTTGATGTGATGGATATCTTTGACGTGCATGATATGGAGTTTTTATAACATTTTTCATACGTTTTGTATTTTCCCATTCATCTTCATCATCTTCATCACCAGGAAGTGAACGTTTTGGAGTATTTGGAGGCTAGAATACAAAAATTATCATTTTTTTTTTTGTTTAATTTATCAATTTATTTATTTATTACTTACTTTGTATGACAACAATTCACCAATATCCATTTTTAATTGTCAAATAAACTTATTGTTTATAATTAAATTAATTTTTTATAAAAAAAACAACACTGACACTTTTTTGTTCAACAATAAACAATCCTCAAAAGTTTGGGTTTATTAACCTAGATGGCATAAAAATCAGAAAGAAAAAAAAATAATAAATACTGGCTACACGTCATTCATTGATCAACATTGTTCATAAATAAATACTTGAAATGATTGCACCAGCTTAAAATGATTATAAAAATAAATACTAATATCATATTGTTTTAACATAAAAATAAAATAAAAATGGAAACATTGTATCATCAAACAAATAAATTGGTCCAGGAAACACAATATTTGTGTACCCAGCTGGACAAAAGAGGAGTAAATTATGATCAAGATGCAATTGAAAATGACATATTGTCAAAGATAAATCAAATAAACAGGCAAGTAAATAATAATTAACCAAAAGATAAAATTAAAATTCCTTATTATCATAATAATTGTTAATTTTTAATCTAGCAATTGTGAAAAATTGGACATTTATTGTATGAAAGGACCAATAACACAAAGACAAAATGCAAAAATGCGTGTTGATCAATTAAAATATGACAGTCGTCATTTAACATCAGCATTTAACACCTGGAAAAATCAAAAATTACGTCAAAAACAAGCTGAAGATGAACGTGAAGCTTTATTATCACAAAAATTTACAACTAATGATCATATTGACATAATGATTGATCATAATTATCAACACAATAATCAAGTTAAAAATGCAAATCAAGGTATTGATAATTTACTTCAACATGGTTCAAATATTATTGAAAATTTAAGATCACAACGTATGACATTAAAAGGTGCTAAAAAACGTATTATTGATATTGGTAACACATTGGGTTTATCAAATACAACCATGAGATTAATTGAAAATCGTGGACATCAAGATGGTTATATATTAATTATTGGTATAATTATAACATTATTAATAATGATACTTGTATTTATCTATCTTACGTAATTAATATTTATTATGTCTACAATTTATTGACATTCCATTGTGAGCCTAGACCAACAAAAAAAAAAAAAAAAATTACATAAATTAACTGTACATAAAATTATAAAATAAAAACAATATTATGATGATATTTTTTTGTCTAAATTTAATTGTGATAAACATAATGCTTGAAGTGGATCCATGTTGTTGTCAATTAGGCTAGAATTACTGTCATGTTGATCAGCTTCATTGAGAATATTTTGTACTTGTTGTCTAAGTTGTCCAGTAAATTTTTGTATTGCTGAATAATTTTTTTTAATATCTTTAACACATGAATTAAAATCATTCCATATTGATGAATTTGTATGTGATAAATATAGCTGTTTCCATAAATTTAAAGATATTGGTGCAACACTTGGCCATATAACTTGTTGATTTGGTTCATATAATGGATTTATAAATTTTTCAATAACATCTGGTCTATTTAAGTATGACCAAAGACTTGATGTACGTTCAGCAAGACGTATATTTATTCTTTCAGCTTCTGTATCACCTAAAAATGTACCATACTCTGAACAATATGCATGTTTAAATAATTCAATAAGCATATCAGTTGTATACTCAAAACTATATTGAAATTACTAATGCAATTGATAAAGACAATCAAGAAATAATAAAAATGTTGGTGATGAATTATTTTGATTGGATTGATAATATGCTGAATGACGTGTTCTTGTAAAAAATGGATGTCCAGCTTGTAACCATTCACGTTTTAATAATGATTGTAAACCATGTATTGTACGACAATTTGGATTTAATATTATTTGTGCAAGACTTGTTACAATTAATGTTGAATCACGTTCACTATTACCATGTACCAAAACAGCTGATAATTCTTGATGTATACATTGTGCAACAACACATGATGCATTCATTGCACTTTGAACAGCATTAAGCCATAACCATTGTCCAGTTGATGAACAACAATCATTACATGCTTCAATTAATTGACATAATGAATCATTTAATTCAGCATTACGTGGTCCATTTTTATATACTTTTCTCCATTGTGCATATGCTAAATCAATTTCAGTACCACCACCACCACCACCACCACCACTATTTTTAGTTTTTGAAATTTGTGCTTGATTTAATGTTCTTGTATCAATAATATAACCACGTCTACCAGCACCCAATACACTATTTAATAATCTTTCATCTTCCTGACAACGTTTACCATTTGGTCCACATGATGGTTGTCCACTTCTAAATAATATACTACCACCATCATGACGATAGCATAGAATTGGAAATCTTCCATTATCACGAAAGTTTGCTGATGATATTATAACATTGTCATCAATAATACGTGGTACAATTATTGTTGATGGATATGATGAGCATACTTTGTAATCACGATTTAAATAACTTATACGCCATTCATCACCGTGTGATGCTAATAAACTTGACCATTCTGATACTGGTGTATAGGCTGACCAACCATCTTCATTTTTGTTGTTTAATCCTTGTGATTGTGGACGATTAAAAAATGGATATAGATATATTCGATCTGTAATTTAATTGAGCAGTGTTAATTATACAATTTACTCAGATATTTTTTAAATCATTTTATCTTACCTAGATTTGATAATTTTTCTAATGATGTGACAACTGATAATAGCTGATCTGTTGATGGAATTTCGAGTTGAAATATACGAAAATCTTTACATTTTAATATTATACTTCCACCTGGTATTTGATTGTTAATTTTTTTCTCAATGACATCAATATTTCGATAGAGTAACTATTAAAATACAAGATAATTAATTTTTTTTGATTGATGATTGATGTAACAGATGGTGAAGACACTTACCCATAGTTCTTCTCTGTGATCTTGTCTAGATGACAAAAGCAAATGATGACCACTTAAACACAGTGTTCCTTCTTGACTTGGAACATTGTCATTTGTTTTTTCTGTCAATATTACACTGTCAACCTTTGGTACTGTTATCAAGTCAACAAACTCCATTTTTTTTCTAATTTTTTTTTTTTTTTTTAGATTTAATTATATTAATTAGCTTGGAAACTTTTTTAAAATAATTCAATTAATTAATTATTGTTACTTTCATGTTTATTGTTTTGTCTATAAAAATAATTTTAATAATTTTATTTTTGTTATTTATTTATGTTTTTTATTTTTCAACATTTTGACAGGTATGGCCCAGGTGGCTGTCTGAATTTTTCGATTCTCGTTTAATTAGGGTAGGCGGTTTTCGATATATCGTTTTAGTCGATAACTAATATTCGATATAGATAAAATATATTTTAAATGTGTATTTTTTTATTATCAAATATATGAAATTAATTAATAATAAAATAGTTGAATATTTGGGGTCAATTTATTTTTTAGTATTTTTTTTTATCACGGTATACAATGCTTTGGCGGAGAAATTTTCAGTTGAAAAAAGGGTGAAGAGAAATTTCTCCGCCAGTATGGGTAATTTTCAGAAAAATGTGGAGAAAAAACGGAGAAAGTCGAAGAAAAGTCGGAGAAAAATAATAAAAATATTTCGAATAATAATTTGTTGATATAAGCTATTTTTATAAAAAAATATTTAATCTTAATTAACTTATTTGTTAAATATTTGTGTGTGCGGTTATGGTATGTCTATGTTTCCGATGAGGTAAGGTTCAAGTTTTAAAAAAAAATTCAAAAGATTCCTCAATTTTGTCATATGATTCAGAATCATACTCTCTGTATGATTGCATTTTATTCAATATTTCAAACAAAGAAATTCGTAGGATTTTTTTCCTCTTTTGTAAACCGTTTAGAGTAAAATGTGGTTGGTTTGAACATGTTCTGTTGTTTTGCTTTATTGCCATAACAAATTTTAATATGGAAAAAATTAGTGCAATAATAAAATATTTGAAATTTTTTTCTATCAAAAAAAAAATGTATGAAAATTTAACAAGTTTTTTTGTTTGGTGGAAAAAAATTTCGAATATTTTATTATTGCATAAATTTTTAACAAATATCAAATAAAAGTTTTTCAAGCTTTATTTATTTTTGTATTTAAATATACGCCCTTGACTGTTGTGCTTTTAGGCTACATATAATTAACGTAAAATGTAATTACATGTAATTATAAATTATCAACATAATTAATAATTATTAACATAAAATAATTGCCGAATGAACAGTGTTTATTAGCAGCTCATAACAATAAATTCTTTATTCTAAACATGATAATTTTCTTTGTCTAATAAATATTGCACTATATTTGTGAATTCATTAAAAGCTTAAAAATTATATTATAAATGCTAACATTTAATTAAATTAAAATAATAATTAAATATTTAAATATACTTTTAAAAGTAATCAAAAAAAAAGTTTTCCTACTGACCGATAAATAGCTTCCAAAAAAAAAAAAATAATTTTTTCCCTTCTGTTGGTTGGTAAGTCTGGCCAACTTTCTTTTCTGTGACGACTGCCAAAGTCTCAATACACGTTTATTTTTTCGTAAAAAAAAAATTAAAAAACAATAATTAATTAAAATGGGCTTTGAAAATATTTGGTACAGCCATCCACGTAAATACGGCCAAGGATCAAGATCATGGTGAGTTTTGTTAATTACTTGCAAATGATTATTAATTGTTTTTTTTTTGTTAATTAAAAAATAACCCGGCTATCATAACCTCAAACAACTCATGCAACTTCATGTGGTTAATTTGTTGGAATGGTTTATTTAATTTTCTCAACAACCTGGTGAATTTATTTTAATTTCGTGTATTGTTTTTTTTACTTGTAGCCGTTCATGTGCCAATAAACATGGTATCATCCGTAAATATGGCTTGAACATCTGTCGTCAATGCTTCAGAGAATACGCCACTGATATTGGCTTCAAAAAGGTAAAAATTAAATTATCATTTATTTGCTAATATAAACATACTAATTTTTGTTTTTTTATATACTTTCAGCTGGACTAATTGATTATTCAATATTATTTAATCCAAATTGTACAACATTATGTTTTGATTAATTAAACAAAAAAAATATCAAAAATTTTTATTTTTTTACATCCTTACATATATTTAAGGCACTGGTATCAAGTTTTATATTTAATTCCAATTAGTATTTATTATTAATATCAATTTTATATAGTTGATCAAAACATTTTTAATAATATTTTGATTAACACTTGCATTTATGATGCTCCAATATTTGTAATTGTTTCTTTTATGCAAGTTTAAATATTGCCCAGTTATCATGGATTCTCATAAAAAAAAAAAATAAAAACCGTGTTTGTGATAGATAATTTTAATTATTACTTGAAAAGCAGTATAGAATATTTACATTTACAATGTGATTGTACATAGATGTAACACGAATACATAAACATAACACCAAGTGTATTTTTGCCATGTACTTGTTCCCTTGTGGTCCCTTTGGAGTTTTCTTTTTCTCGTATAGCTCGAACAGCAGTATTAAAACCCCCATGTGAACCGAGCATTAATAAATTCCTTATTATTTTTATTGTTATTAATTAGTTTTTGCAACAAAAGTGTGTGTTAAAAATGTAAAATAGTTATATTTAAAGAAAGCTCAAGCATAGCCTCTCATCAACGTAGCCCATGTATAACCCCTCTCTAAAACTAGTCAACTTTTAAAAATTATTAAAAAATAAAACGGTTTATAATATATTTCAACTATCTACTGAATAAATTTTAAGAAATTCTTTGAGGATTGTTAGAACGAAGCTATGAATTTTAATTTTAAACCTTAATTTTAATTGAAAAAAAAAAAAAATTGAATTGGTTAAAATAATAACAATTAAACTCCAAAATAAATAAGTATATTTAATGATTTTTTTAAAAACTAATAGTAACTCAAAATTAATTTAATTATTAACATTTTTTAATGTAAAAAAATCAATTATTTTTGTTTGACCTTTTTTATAAACAGTTGGACTTTTTTGTATAGTTGAATTTTTTTTAAATGGATTTTTCTTTTTATGTGATGATGGTTTTTCGAAATTTATTTGTTTATTTTCTGGACTTGTTATTGTTGATGGTGATTTTTTAACAAATAAATTTAAACTTGAGTAACGTTGATTTGTTGGCTTGTTATCAACTCTATCTTCAACTGATTCATTTTCAGCAATGACATTCCAAAGTGATCGTTCTTTCTTTCCAACTACTGGAGTATTTAATTTATCATTTTGTTTTTTATCTTTATCAAAAACAGCATCAAATTCATGACAATAATTATCAATTAAATCTCGTACTTTTGAATTTTCTTCTTCATCAAAATTTTTAATTTCAAGTACTTCACTGGTTCCTTTATCAATTGGTTTTTTAAAATTATCAACTTCTTTTAAAAAAATTACTTCACTGGTATTTTTAACAATTGGTTTTTTAAAATTATTAAATTCTTTTAAATTTTTTGTTTCAATTGGTACTTCACAGATTTCAGGACTTTTTGGTTTTTGTAAAATATTAAAATATTTTGTTAACGGTTTGATTTTACTTCTATTAAATAAGAAACGATAAAAATCCAAATGATTTGTCGTTGATTCATCTTCATACTGTCTCAGTAAACAAAATAAATTGCCTAAAAAAAACCCACAATAATTAAAATGTATTTTTAAACAATAATAATAATACAAAAAATAAATATACCAATTTCAATATTGCGATCAACAAGATGCCAGTACATTTCAGCAACACTATCACGTAATTTTTTATCACCAAATGTAAAATAAACCATTGGTCTTTTAGCAACAGCAGCAGCCATTAATTGTATCAATACTTTTAACTGTGGATTACCACGAAATGCACCACATCCCCAATTACCAGTTGCAATTGCTGATAAATCATCATGATGCATTTCTGAAGAACTAAATCCAACATAAGCCTGCAAAGAAAATTAATAATTATCCTCATCAACTGTTCATCAACTTCATCTTCTTTTAAAAATTATTCATTCGATCCAGGCTGATGAATCCATCATCAATTAATATTATTTGAATTATAACAAACCTTGTTGAGTTCACGAATAATATTTCTACTTTTAAATTGTGCTTCAGCTTGTGAAAAACATAATGCATCAATAGCAAGAACAGATGTTCTACGTCTTCCACAATTATCACGTGGTGTTTCATCAATAAAATCACCAGCCCATTTAAATGTACTACTATAGCCTTTATATTTACTATATTGTTCAACACCAGTTATAATTAATGCTTCAGTATCATCAAGTGCCTCTGTTACCAGCATTGTCACCATTAATTCTGGACAAATAACAAATCTTATTTCTTCTTGTACACATCCCCAGCCTAATACACCACCTCCCAAATATCTAAAAAGCCAATAACACATTAATATCAAAGTATACAGTAAATATAATAACAAATTAAAATAATAAAACAACATACTTATTGGCAAAATCAACTTGAAGAAGACCAGCACCTTCAGCTTCAATTGTTCCTTTACTTGTAATATGAAGTTGACTCAATTGATTCGTTAATCTATCCCATCTTGGACAATTTTCTTTTGGTATATAACGACGTTGAATTGTTATTGTTCCTTCTGGAGCTAAATAACAATAATAATTAACAATTAAAAATCATTTTTATTTAATAATAAACAAGTGATAATTGTATTTAAAAAATTAAATGTACTTGAAGCTGTTACACGACGAAAATAGTGACAAATTGCTTTTAATTTTTCAACAACAGCTGATGATCTGTCTGGTCTTTCTTCATTGAAACATGAAAATAATCTAGAAGATGAAAATATATTATTATTTTTCAATAAATATTATAGTAATTTTAATTAATTAATTTATATTTTTGTATAATTTATTAACCTGTTGAAATTAATTGATGGATAATGTGAATATTCTGATTGTGGATTTGTTGAATTTCTTCTTGGAAATGTACAAAAAAATGCATTTGCAATTAATGAAGCAACTTGTAGCTGGCTCAAGCTAATTGATGCATTATTATGACGTTTTAATAATGGTATTGGACCAGTTATAAGCCTTGGTAATTGTAATGCAAGTTGTATTATTTTTGGAAGTAAATGTTGAAAAAATATTTCAGTTTCACCTTCTTCCATTACATCAAAAAAAAAATTATGTAGTGCTTTAAAATCCCATCTCAGTGCATATTTATCATTGTAAGAAAATATTGCTGTTTCTAATTGTGAAACAGAAACGAAATTTTGTAATAATGCTTCTTGAATTACTTCCCATCTCAATCGAAATTCACGTGGTTTATTTTCCTGTTGTTAAACAAAATTATTAACATAAGAAAATAGCTTGTTGTTGATTAAATTTGATGATGATAAACTTACATGTTCAATTGGATAAAGACTGTGTTTTGAATTTGGCATTCTGACATAATTTACAGACCATTTGTCAATTGGATTTGTTGGATATGGTTTTGGTGGTCCTCGATTATCAAGTGGTAACTAAAAATGCAATTATTAATGGTTTTGTTTCATTGAATTTTGATGATGTGTTGATATTTACACGAAATAAAACAGCATGTGTGTTTGATGGTACAATTGGTGGTTGTTGTTGCAAACCAAAAGGTCCAAGACCTTTATGAATTTCATCCATACTAATGCCTTTCCATTCTGGTGTGTTGTCTGATAATTCTGGCTCATTTTGATCAACATCAAATGCTGCAAATGATAATTTTAATAATTATTTAAATTTATATTTTTAATTAACACTTGATTTGTAAATTACCTTCATCATAATTTGGTGATGGAATTGAATCTAATGTTTGATCATGATCAGAAAATATATCTGGTGACTGGGGACCTTCATCAAGTGTCAACAATGATTCTGCCATGTTTATCTTTGAAATATCAACAAAAATAATAACCAACAATTTATTATCAATAACATTTATAAATATATTTATAAATTATAATTACTTTTGTTTTTATCTGCCAGTTTGTTGACAATTATTATCCAAAATATATTTTATTGTTTATTATTTAATTAATATCATTACAGTAAATTTTTTTTACATATTTATTTGTCAAATAAAACAACTTGTTATTATTGAGATATCATTATTTTTTTTATTGAAAATAAACTGGTTGTTTATAAATGACAGAGAGAAGACTTCTCTCTGTAAATGAATAAAAAACAAACAACAACAAATTTATTTGAGCTTGTTGGCAGCACTGGCCAATAGTCCAACACACATGCAAACATGTTGATATGTTCATGTTACATAACAACATTTCCATTTAATTTTAATTCCAAAAATTTAATTAACAATTATTATTAACTTAAAAAAAAATTAAATAAAACCTTTTAAACTTAATTATTAATTATTAAATTAAATTGTTTATTAATAATTTCAATTAAATAAATTACAAATGAATAAATTAGAATTACAGGGTTTTTTTTTTTTATATAAAAAACATAAAAAATATAATCAAGTTAATTAATTGATTAAAAAATTGAATATGTATTATTTAATAAAAAAGAAAAATTAATCTTTTACATTATTATTACTAATTTATTTATAATAAAAAAATATTTATGTTCAAATTCTAAGCTGGTTTATCTTTATTTTCAACGATCCAGTAATGTTTTTTAACAGCAGGAAGAGGAATTCTCTCGTGGCTGTGTTTTTTAATGAGCTAAAAATATCGAAAGATTAATAAATTTAATATTTCGAATTGTTTAGAATAATTATATTAATGTGTTATTATATTTTTACCTTTGATATGAGATCTTTAGCACCAGGTGTTATTTGAATTGGCCATTTAATTTGAACACTTTTGATTTTAGAATATGTTTCTTGTTGAGAATCACTCAAAAATGGTGGACGTCCAACGAGAAATTCATAGCATAAAATTCCCAGACACCAATGATCAATAAAAATATTATAAGTTTGACCTTGAACAATTTCTGGTGGCAGGTAATCAAGTGTTCCACATAATGTATTACGTCTAGAATCAAAATTAACATGAACAATCAACATGACAACTTGATAAATAAATGTCGAAAATATTAAACTTACTTTGATGATGGTGCATGAACAGACCAACCAAAATCAGCAAGCTTGATATTACCATCAGCATCAATCAACAAATTTTCTGGTTTAATATCTCGATGAATAACATTATTTTTGTGACAAAAAATAAGAGCATCAGCAACTTGATAAGTGTACTTTGCTGACCTAAATAATAACGTTAATAAAATTAGAAAAAAATAAAACTATTACTTTCATTCAAATGGATATTTAAATACTAACAAATGCTCGTTGAATCTTTCATTAGGTTGTCGTTTCATTTCTTTATACAATTCACCATTTGCAGCAAATTCAAGTACTAAAAAAATTTTTTTTTCATCATGAAAATACGTTAATAGCTGAAGAATATTTGGATGTCTTAAATGTGATTGAATTTCAATTTCACGTAGTGCTTGTTTTTCTACACGACCATTGACTAATTCTGATTTGTATAGAGTCTTCAAAGCCACCATGTAGTGAGTTGTTTTTTCACGAGCTAAATAAACACGTCCAAATTTACCACGACCAAGTGGTGCACCAATTTCAAAATCATCAAGACTCCATGAATAACTAAAAATTAATAATATATATTTAATCTTTTTTGTTGATAAATCATGTACGTTTATTGTTTATTTACCTGCCACCAGAACCTTCAATGTGTTCCTCCATGGCATTCATTATTTTGACAACACCAGGACGATGCTGATCTGATACATTTTTTGGTATTTGAAATCTTCCAAGAGCTGTTGTCATTTTAACTTTATTTATACAGCTTTTAATCAACAAATTATTTTATTATTTTTACAAAGCTAACAACAATTGTTATTGTTTATAAACTTGAGCAAAAAATTATGTTTTTGGACTCCAATAATTGTCAGGTTTGTTGTTGATTAACTAAAAATAATTTGAGTTAAATTAAAAACAAATACTTTGAATTAATTATATCAACATAAATAAATTAATGGAGCATTTGATAAACAACAACAACACACACTTTAACGGACAAATATATTTCAAATATTCAACAGATGAAAAAAATTAATAAAAAAAAAAAAACATCTGTCGTTCCCTCCAAAACTTTGATTTTTTAAATAAATAAATTATAAAAAGGCTTTTAAAATTAATTATAAAATACCTTATTAACACAAAAATATTTTACTTTTTAAAACAACATGAATATCTATTGTTTAATTGATATAATTAAACATAATTAAATCAATATTTTTTTTTAAATTAATACTGACATGGCAGCCATATATTTTTTTTTTTTTTTTATGGAGAACGCCATGTTTAATATGGTTGACTTAAAAATGCGCTGTTTGTCAGACAGATGGTGCTACACTCACTTCTTGGCGGTAAAATTTTAAACTTAATATTCAATAATAAATAATTATTTAAATAATTAATAATTTCTCGTGAAAAAAAAAAATTCTTAAATCAATTTTAGTGAGACATAAATAAAAACAAAAAATATTGAAATAAAAAAAATTATTTTTAATTAAGTTTTAATAAATTTTACAATTTATTTTTAATTAATTTTACAATTTATTATTAATTAATTTTACAATATGTTTTTAATTAATTTTTACAAAAAATAAAAAAAAAAATGATTAGATACCCACACATACATATTAAAATATGTACAATAATTGATTTAATTATTTAAAAAAAAAAAATAATTTAAATTATTTATATTTACAATTATTTTTATAAAATTTATAAAAAATACATTATGATTTTTTGGGTGCTATTATTACGTTTTCATGTTTTTCAGGTGATGGATTTGCAAATCCAAAATACTTATCAATTAATTCATCATTAACAAAAAGTGTCATTTTTGTTTGTCGATTTTTTACATGATTAATTGTAAAATTTTTTATGTGTGTTGTTACACTAGTTCCAATGACATTTAAATGTTCAATATCATAATTTCTACGAAGAATATTTTTAACACAAGCATCATTAATTTTATCACATCCTTGACAATCAAGTCTTTTAAGATTAGCCAATTTACAAGTAAAATCATTGTCAAAATGAGTCAATCCAATGACTGAAAAATCTTCTAAATTTCTTATTAATGAAAGTTGTTGAATAGCACATTTTGATAGTTGACTAGAATTTAGATAATTTAATTTAAGACATTTTATTCTTGTACAATAAAGTGCCATTGAAATAAATATACAATTTTTTATATTTATTGTACGACTCAAGTTGACATACTCCACGCCCATGAGACATGAAATTAATGACTGATTTTCTGGTAAATGACAACCTTCAAGACTCAAACGAGTCAATCGACAACATTGAGTAATACTTTTAAATACTTTTTTATCAATTACACAATTTTCAATTGTCAAACTAGTCAAACGATCACTCAAATCATTTATAATCTGAAAAAAAATAATAAAACAACTAAAAACATGATTTTAAAAAAAAATTATATATACTTACAGCAGAAAATTTGTCAGACAAAAGTAGTCCAAAATCATTTGGAATTAGTGATAAACTTTTAACTCCAAATGGAAGATTTTTTAATAATTTAAAACTCCCAGCATCACGTGGATAATTTAAAATTTCAATTTCTTTTAATTTAAACATTTCTTTAAAAACATTGTAGCAATTTTTTTTATTATAATTTTTTAATTCAAGTTTTATGGTTCTTAAATTTTCACAGTTTTTACGCAACACTGGAAGAATTTCTGAATTATAAGTAGAATCTAGTGTTAAATTTTTTATTCTACTTCCAAATAATAATAGAGTCTTTATAATCATAATTTGCTGAATTGAACAGAGATCCATTTGTTTTTTAATATGACGGTCATTTCGATTGCATGTCTTGATGTATTTTAAGATACTCTTTTTCACTGTTACATCTATTTTGTTGCATTCTGTAAATAAATATAAATAATAAAAATTAATAATCATGATAGAAATTTTTTATTTAAATATGCTTGAGTATTAATAAAATAAATGGAGTATAAAAAAATACCTGTTTTTAGTTTGTCGACATCTTGTTGGTCCAAAGATGACAGAAGATCATTGAACCATGTGTACTCGAACATTTTTGAGTAACAATCTTCCAGCTGACTAGTACACGTGTCCTTTTTTTTATAATAACATTCGCCCTTTTTTTCAATTTCAGACAAGTTGATAAACATTAGACCCATATTGAATTTTTAATTTATTAACTGAATATTATTATACACAAAAAAATAGTTATTAAAGTCAGTATAAATATTAACAAATATATTACAGTAATACTTGTGTCAGGGAGCAAGTTTACTCGGCGAAAGCTCAACAACAAGTGAGCCTGGCGAGCCTGGCAGTCCTGGTATTTAGTCTGGTTGTCTGGTTGTCTTGAGAAAAAAAAAAAAATAATCCTCTGCCGGCTCTGCCGTGGTAAACCATCACATAGAAACTGCCTATAATTATTGTTATTTTTTTTTTCTACCCCCCAAGGCTCGCCGCTCAACAATATAGTCAAATAGAAACGGGATGTCAAAGGAATATTATTTTACTGCTGTAGTTTATACTGTAGTTGTTTATTAACTTTTTTTTTTTTTACAATGCGCAACTGGTATCTCAAATGTCCGGAGATAATTTATTTATCATGAAGAAAAAAAATCAAAATGTAAAATTGATGAATTGCTTTATTTTTCTAGCATAATATTTATTTTTTAGTTTAAATATCCCCTGGTTGAAAAAATCTCTCCAGATTTCTCCGGATGGTCTTCGGGTTTCTACGTAATTGAGACTTGCGGAGTTTACATACGAAAAATAAAAGAAAGAAAATCCGAAAAAACTCCGGTCAAATATCTCCAGAAGTCTCCATTACGTAGAATTCCAGAGAAATCCTAAGACCATCCGGAGAAATCGGGAGAGATTATTTCTACCAGGGTCAAGATAATATATAATAGCTGAAATATTTTTAATTTCTAATTTATTTCTAATTTATTCGAAATTTTAAATTTAGAAATTTCATTTGTTGAATAGATTCATGCGCAGTTTCGACGTAGAAAAAAAATAAATCGACTTACGCCGAGTCTCTGTTCAAAACACACCGTTGGCCTAGTAACCGGTGTTGATAGATCTACCCTCTGGACAACAACAAATCAATCACCATGTAAAGGAGTATAAAAGAGAGAGGGAAAGAGGGAGAGGTCACTGCCACTATATCAAAAAGTCATCAACCTATAGAAAATAATAAACATTATTTTTATTGTATAGATTAATATTAAAAAATATGACTGAACATCGTGGTTCATCATTTGTTCATTCTTGTGTTAAAGTACCATTGGATCCATTTAGTCGTCAACCAACACCATCATATGAAAGACCAAGAATTCAAAAACTTGATAAATCTATTAATCGTAAAATTAATTTCACCTCACAAATTCAATCATCAAGGCAACATCAACAAGACTCAAATCGTATTGAAACAACAAGTTCAGACGACAGTAATGTAGATACATTTATTGATTTTCTTGAAAGTATACCAGACTATGGTCAAGTTAATCATTTATCAAATGAACAATTTAAACAAAAATTAGATTACTTGAAAAGAAAACAACGTTTATTATTAAAAAATTTAAAAAATTGTTTTGACAATGACAATGATGATCTTGATGTTGATGAAAAAATTAATACTATTGATAACAAATCAACAATATTATTACCAACAACATCAACACCAAGTATACCTGATAAATCATCATACAAAAAATATGACAATGAAAATAGTGACTTAAAACTTTTTGGTAAAAAATGTTATCTTGAAGATTCAAGAGCTGAAAGTCCATGGTTATGCTCATCAAATACATTTGCTGGTCTTGCAGAAGATCAAGATCTCCTAACTTACAGGTAAATTTAAAAAATAATAATTAATTTAAAATAAATATATATATTTTTTATGATTTAAAAGGTCCAAAGATAAAGCAAGTAAAACAGCTCGTAATAAAGAAATATATTCTGCTGGTAAAAGTTGGAGTAATTGGAGTGAATCAAAAAGTAACAGTGATAATAGTGATACAGATAACACAGTTGAGACAAGAAGTTTGCCATCAAGAAGTCCAAAAAGATGGCATCCAACTGTTCCAAAACCATTTACATTTGCATTGAGGTAATTAAATAATTTTTATATAGATAATTTTAAAAATTAATAATGATTATATTTCTAGAGATGAATCTGAAAAATATATGACTCAAACTGAAACAGAGACTGAAGAAAAATTAAAAGAAAAATGTGGTTTTAAAAAAAAAAAACGAGTAAGACCAATACCATTGACATCAAGAATACCATTGTATGATAAATTGATAGCAGCTAAAGAAGAAAGATCTAGAATAATACGTGAAGAGTCTGCTTGGAGTTTGATGTCACAAGTCAAGCCATTTAGACTTGAGTGTGATCGTCGAGCTGTTAAAATAATGAGTCGTTCAAGTCCTGAATTACGAACAAAAAAATTATCAAGCAGTAGATGTAGCTCAAGATTTAAAGCTAAACCAGTACCAAAAAATTTATTTGGCACTGAGATATATGATCGTATGCTTGAGGATGAATATTTTAGACAATTACAAAAAAAAATAAGAGCAGCTGAGCTTATGAAGTCATCATCATTACCACCATCAATGGCTCGACGAGAAAGAATAAAATCAGCAACATCAAGTGGTCCACGATCACGTAATTGTACAAATAATGAATTTCAAATAAATGCTGATGATGAATCATCAAGTAGACTGTGTAGTTTAACACCAGCTATATCTGAAAGATCAAGATCTGTTATGACAGATTTATCAACAAGAAGTAGTAATTTAGCTGCTATTTTAAGATGTCAAGCAACAAGGTATAAATATTATTTTTATTTTATCTATGTTGATAGTGCATTTAATATTATTATTTAAATAATAATAATATATTTATTTAGAGATAAATTTGAACGTGAAATTAGAGAAAAAATGGAGGAGAAAGCCAAGGAATATGCAATGAAAATGAGGAAAACTTTGATAAGTCGTAAACCAGCTTGGAAAGAAATGAGAACAGCTGCAAAGTATATATAAATTAAATTATAAAAAATATATTAATAAAATTATTATATCAATAATTATTATTATTTTATAAAAATTAAAGGAATGAACATTCAAGAGAACTTGATTTTCGAGTATCATTACGTAGAGATGAAGCAAGAGAACAAGCTGAACGTCATCGTCTAGAAATGGAAATGATGTTGACTAGAGTTACACAAATTCCAACTCTATTTGAACGTCATTCTCAGGTAAATAATAAAATAATAACAATTAAAATTACATTCATATAAAATATACTAATTTTTTTTATAATAAAATTAATCAGGGTTATCAAACAATGCGTCAATTACAATCACGAGTATTAAAATTAGAACGTAAAAAAAAAAAACATAAAAAAAAAATTGATAATTCAAGTAGTTTAGAGTCTGATGATTGTCATTCGGGTTTGTTGAATTTACCTGATGAACAAATGCTCCGAGTATCACCAGGACAATCATCAAAATCATCTGGTTCAATTATAAATAAATTTTCATCATTATCATCACAAACACCTGAGAGAAATAAAATTAAAAGTCAACGTGGAGTATTGAGAGTATCAATCAATGAAAAAGCTGAGTTAATCCAAGATGACGAAGATGATGATGATGATAGATACACATGTCCAAGTGATGAAAAAAGTTCAACAATATTCAATAACAATACTGATGAAAATAATTATAACTATGATAATAAATAAATAAAATAAAAAAAGTATTAAATTTTAATAATTTTCACAATATGTATTTTGTATATGCACTAAATACAATTATTGACATTAAAAATATATTGTTATATACAGTCTATTCTTTAATTGTGTTTAATATAAAATCATTTTAATAATATCAATGAATATTCATGACCACCCAGGTAGAAATAATCTATCCGGATTTTTTCCAGATTTTCTCCGAATGGTCTCCGGATTTCTACGTAATTGAGACTTCCGGAGATATTTAGCCGGAGTTTTTTTCAGATTTTTTTCGCGTTTTTTTGGAAAAAAATTCCTTTTTTTATTTTTTGTAGGTATAAACTCTTATTTCTGTTTTTTCTTGTTGATTTTTCCATTTTTTTTTCGTTGGATTTTTCAGGCGAAAATTCCGGAGATATTATGAAAGTAGTGTGGAGATATTACTCCGTTGATATCTCCGAAAGTTTCAATTACGTAGAAATCCGGAGAAAATCCAGAGAGATTTTTTCCACCAGGGCACATTATTATTAAATTAAATTGGATTATCAAATGCATACCCGGGAAAAAATTAGACGATCGCCAACGATCGTCAGCTATCGTTGAAGATGTCATATTTGTCCACATCTTTGTCGATCGCTGTCGATCGCTATCGATCGCTATCGATGTACAACAATTTACAGAAAAATAGACAAACATGATTCTACGGCCTTAATTTAAATAAAAAAAAAAAAATATTCCTGAGTATATTATAATTATGATAAATTCTCCAGCATAAGCTAATAATTATTATAATTTGTCTATTTTTCTGTATATTGTTGTATATCGATAGCGATCGACAGCGTTCGACTTTGATCGACAGCGATCGACGGCGATAGACAAAGATGTGGACAAATATGACATTTTCAACGATCGTTGGCGATCGTCTAATTTTTTCCCGGGTAAATAAAAATTATCAACCAAGATGAATCATCAACAGTACTAAATAATTTAAATGATTATGATGAATTATTAAATGACACATCGACTAGTCAAGCTGCAGTTATTGAATCACTAAATATATCAGTTAATTAATGAAGAAAATATTAATAAACAGTAAATTTTGGGATCAATCGAAAACGATAATAATTGGGTAGATTTATTAGAAGATGAATTAAAAGATGATTGAATTCCTGAAACGTTTGAATTAAAACGGACTATTATCTATAATAATAAACATTATCCAATTCAATATCTAAAAATTATGCAACTTGAATCATGGCCGGGTCCAACTTTTAAAATTTCAAAATATTTTTTTTGTATTTTGGGAAATGATGATGGCCATTGGATTAATTCGTACACGTTAAAAAATAATGAATATTTATCCGGTATCCAACCAAGAAAAAAACGGAAAATATCTCAAAAGAAAATAGCTAGTTCTCGAGCAAAAATAGTCAGATTAAATGAATCAATAGAAAAGAATCAACAACTTTTATTTTATATTAAAGCTGATGGCCATGCTAACAAAAAACGGAAATTATCTCAAAAGAAATTAGCTGATAGTTCCCATACCAAAAAAGTGAAATTAAATAAATCATGGTGCCGAAACAAATGGATCAGCTAATATACAGATTGTCGATTGAAAGCTTTTTTTTTTTAAAAAACAAAAAATTAAACTTGCTTTTTTTTNTTTTTTTTTTTTTTTTTTTTTTTTAGATATTACATATTAGAATCGGTATAAATTTTTTTATATAAGCTGCTTATAATTTGTAAGATTGACCACGATTTCTTATGCATGATCCCTGGTAGAAATATTTCTCCGTCATTACTCCGGCTTTCTCCGGCATTACTCCGTTTTTCGTCCATTTCCGGAGAAATTACACCGGCATGAGCCGTACTATTCTCCGTACAGTCTATTCTTTAATTGTGTTTAATATAAAATCAGTGTATTCAGATACTTTTGTATAGACACCAGGTAAACCAGCACCACAATTACGTGTACCAAAACTGACAATTCCATGTAAAACAAAACGTGGATTATTTTGATATAATGATGGTGATTGTAATGGACCACCACTGTCACCATTACAAGAATCAATACCACTTGCTCCACCAGCACATAGCTGTTTATGCCATATTTGTGTTTTATTTTGATACATTATTGCACATTGTTCATTATTAACAAGTGGAATATTTATTTTTAATAAATCAAGACTACCAGTATTGTATTCTGTTCTACCCCATCCAGTAACTGTTAATTTTTTTTGACTTATACGTGATGCTGTACCAATTGGTAGACATATTGGTCGGACATTTAATGGACGAAAATCAATGTCACCATCAACACGAATAATACCAATGTCATTTTGTAATTTTGTTTTAACATAGCCTGGATGATAAACAATATTTTCAATACCAAAATCTTGATATTTTTCAGCACATATATCTTCTAGACCATCAGCATCATGATCACAATCACGTTCTGTACTGAGATTATGTTCACCAACTCTAACACCAATCAATTCAGCATCTAAAAATTATTTTAATTATTAAATAATAAAATAATAATTATTTTATTTTATAATTATTTTAATTACTTGAAGGTAGTTGAGTTACACAATGTGCAGCAGTTATAATATATTTTTTATTAATTATTGTACCACCACAACGAAAATCAGTTTTACTTCCAATACGATAAGCTAATAGTGCCATCCATGGATAATCAAATACACCAGTTTTATTTCCACCAACAATTTTTGGTTGATTTATATGACCACATAATTGATGATCAAGAAGACGAAGATTTTTATGTCCTGTTACATCTGGTGATGATGATGTATCAAGTGGCAATGGTGGGTAGTAATTTGATGTTGTTGGTTCTTCTGTTGTTGATGTTGATGCTTGCCAAGTCTATTAATTTATGTATAAAAAATAAATTAGCATACATTAATGATTTTAAAGTAAATATAATTTTATTATTTTTACCTTTTTTAATGGACAGCATACTTTTGGTGTTGCACCATCAAATCCACACTGTGATTGACGCAAAAGTTGTAGTTCACTTTCAATACGTGGACCTGGTTTTGTCAGTACTTCCATTAAAGCTGGACAAATTCGCAAGTTTATACATTCACCTGGTTGATTACATGGTGTCTTACAAGTTTCTTCTATAAAATTAAAAAATTTATTTTATAATTTAAACATTGTTAACTTGAAAAAAATTTATCAACTATATTTTTTGTTTTAAAATTATTATTTTTAATATTATTATAATGTTTTTATATTTTTATGGTATTTATTTATTTGTAAATTATTTATTTTAAAAAATCATACTTACGTGCATTGATAACACTTGTAAAAATAATTCCAATTATTATTATTAAATTCATTTTTAAATCAAACACAGTGGTGTAATTATTTTCTTTGATAAATTTTTTAATTTTATTATTTTGTGGTTTATTTATTTATCAACATATTAATTATTTGTTTATTATAAACAATTGTGGTTTTTTCATTTAATATTTTAAACATACAGTATAGTTGTTTGTGAAAATAATTTTATATGATGCGTTGCAAGTTGCAACATATCAAGTTTTAGATACCGGTTCTGATGAGATTAAAGAATAATATTTTTTTACACTGCCATCTGCAACTTGTCCTTGATAAATCATGTGTCTTATTAAAAATTATATTTTTATTATTGTCTCATGATTATTATTTTTTTATATAATTAAATATTAAACCCGGAAATGTATGTTTTTTTTTAAATATAATGCTGTTTTCTTTTGATAATTATCTTGTAAATAAATAATTGAAAAATTGTTTGTTTTATAAAAATTCCATTTAAAAATATTAATCGATAAATATTTATCAAATAAATAAGGTCGAATGTCGAATAATACTGATGATTTATCAACTTTTTTTTATCAAAATAAAATGTATATTTATATTCTTTTTTCGATTACTCGTTTTAAATTTATCAATAAATACGGAAAACTGTGCCAATGATAATAAAAACTATCGCAATTTTTCATTTAAAAATTACAAAATAGACTGATAAAAACAAGCTGATGAAAAACCTTGACCTCTCCAACTCTTGACCAACAGAAAATAAAAAAAATAACCAGCAAATGTCTTTAATATTTTTTCTTGATCATAAAAATCCTCATCCTGACGAAATATTTTCACGAAAATTTCGGAGATACTGTGCAACAGGATGCAATAATAATACGCAAATTAAATTATGTTTAATTGAAAAAATCGGCTTGCTTACAAACGATATATTTTTCGATTACGCCCCGGGTTGAAAAAATCTCAGAGAAACCACGACAAACGTCTAAATGCATATCANTTGCTTACAAACGATATATTTTTCGATTACGCCCCCAGTTGAAAAAATCTCAGAGAAACCATGAAAAACATCTAAATGCATATCAAATTCTCGTAGATATATTTTTTTTTTAATAAGCATTTGACATTTGATGTGTATTTGGTTGTTTTTCGTGGTTTCTATGAGATCTCTTCAACTAGATTACCGATTACCGATTACCGAATATAACATTAATAACAGTACACAAGTTAATGTATAACAACCAAACAGCTCTTGACTATCAGATCCCTTGTTTTATCGGATACAAAAATATTGGATAGATTTATATCATGCTGCAGGCCCTTATCTAAACTATGTCTAAACTATTTAATTTATTATTTTTTTTATTATTTTTAAGAAATATTATTATGCTGTTTTAGAAATTTATTGTTTTTCATTCAAATAAACATTTTTTTTTTAAAATACAAAAACGAATGAAATTTTAATAATTATTTAAACACCCTGGCTCCGTTTTTCTTCGATTTTTTTCGTATTTTACAACCTCGGAGAAATTCGAAAAAAATATCCGCTAAAATTCGAGAAATATCGGAGAAAAATTTCACCAGCGAAATAATAAAACGAATAAAAAAAAAACGTACCGATAAAATTATTTTTAAAATTCATTATTTTTTATTTAAATAAACATTTAAAAAAAAAAAAAAAAATGTTACATAATTTTTAGAAAAAAATATTGTTTCAATAATAATAATACATGTGATGTGAAATTTATGGTCTCATATTTCTGCGTATCCATTCGGTAAAATCCCAGACTTTAGTATACACACCTGCAAAATAAAAAAAAATAAAAAAAATAGAAATCAAAAAAATTATATAAATAATAAAATAAATTGCTAAAAAGATATATAAAAATAATTACCACTAAATTCTGGCATTCCACATGGATGTGGTCCAAATGAAACAATTCCAACAGCCGTCCATCTAGCAATATTATCAGCTGTTCTTTCAACAGACATAAGTGGACCACCAGAATCACCACGACATGTGTCTTTACCTTTTTCACTACCAGCACAAATTTGACTATTACGTAAATTAATACCATGTGCACCATAAACTCTTTCACATTTATCACGTGAACTTAATGGTAATGATACTTTTAATTTAATATTTGATTCACTACGATTTTCAGTTTTACCCCAACCAGCAACCCACAATGTTGATGCAATATTATCACTCGCTGGCAAACAAATTGGTTTAATATAATCAGTAAATTTAACATCTTGTGATAATCTTAATAATGCAATATCATTCATTTGATGTTTATTTGTTGGTGAATAATTTTCATGTACAATTGTTTTTTCAATATCAACATTAACAACTGATGGTGCACATACAACTGAATTATAACCATCTGATATACAATCTGGATTTGTATGTGTATCATATTCACCAAGTCTAACTGATTTTAAACTCCAACTTTTTGGTAAATCTTTACCAACAATACAATGTGCTGCTGTCATTACATAACGACTACTTATTAATGCTCCACCACAGCTCAATGTTTTTCCACTAGCTAATAAAACAAATAAACAACAAATAAATTAATAAATTAATTAATTAAAACAAACAACAAATAAATTAATAAATTAATTACGTTTTGTATATTCCAACAACGCCATCCATGGAAATTCATCAAGTTGAGTTTTTTCACCACCAACAATTCTCAATGATAAATCACGTCCACATTCAGTTGGTAATAAATTTTCATTATTTGTTTCTTGTACTATTTGACCATAATTATCTGGTCCATTAAAAAAACCATTTGGTTTATTTTTTCTACCATCATTATTATTAAAACCATTGTTATTATTGTCATTAAATATTCCACTATCAGCATCATTATTACTATTAAATCCATTATCAAATGGTCTTTGTTGATTGTTGAATCCATTGCCATTATTAAAACCATTGCCATTATTAAAACCATTATCATTATTAAATCCATTATCATTTGGTCTTTGTTGATTGTTAAATCCATTATTATAATTAAATCCATCATTGAATCCATTATTATTTGGAACTTGTTGATTATTAAAACCACCATTACCAGGTACATTAAAACCATTATTATTACCACCAGATGTTTGTCCATTATTTGGAAAATTATTATTGTTGTTATTGACACAACAAACAAGTGGATTATTACCATCAAAACCACATTTTGATGAACGTACAAATTGCATTGCTCTTTCAGATCCAGATTGAGTTAATAATATGTTAACTAATGGTGAACATTGACGAATTGGTATACAAATACCATTGTTACCTTCAGGATTTATACATGAATCTGACCAACTTTCTGTTAAAATTATAAATTAAAATAAAAATTAATTATAAGCTTTGAAAAGTTATTGGATTTTTAATTTATTTTTTTTTTTTTTATACTTACGTGATGATGTATTTTTAAATAAAAATGCCAACAGTACGATTAACAGCTGGCAATTTGTTAAAATCATTTTAAATGATTATTAAGAATTTTTTTTTGAATTTTGGGATGAGTAGTTGATAGTCAAGAGCAAGTGTAAGACTGTTGGGAATTATGGTTTAATCATTTAGTGGTAATAAGTGAGGAAGACGAGTGTTAACATCATCAGGGTCAACTGGATATCCCCCCACTATGATCATTCTCATCATCACTATCACTTTTCAATTTTTTTTTTAATATTTGCATTTGTCAATCTGGAAATAACACATTACTCATTCAATTTAAACAAATAATTATTATTCATTAATTGTAAAAATAATTAGTGGAATTATTTAAAAAAAAAAAAAGCAAACAAAATATAAATTAAAATTTATAATAATAAATAGTATTTTATATTTATAATAATAAACAATTATAATTTTTTGAAATTTATTATTATAAATTATAATAAATAATTAATATATTGTATTTAAAAAAAAAAAAATATCCTCTTTTTTTTTATTTTTAAAACAACAAATAAAAATTAGGGAAAAAAATTTATATGATTTGATTTTTTATTTAGCGTACTTTTGAAATTGATTAAATATTTAATTTTAATTATTTACAGTACATTTAAAAGAGGCCACAAGTGGCCAAACCAACTGTCTATATAAAAAAAAATTAAAATTTTTTAAATATATATTTTTTTAAAGCTGTTAAAATTGTCGAGATTTCATTCTTATATTTTTTATCAATTTGATTTTTTTAAACATGAAACATATTTTTTTAAAAATAAAAAAATATATTTTTCAATATTATAAATTTTTTTTTTAAAGAAAAAATAGAAACAGCACTTGATAAAATAAAATACAAAATAAAATATGTTCCAATGAAAACCTGAAGATGTCATGCAAGTATCCAACTCCCTGCAACTCCCGGTGTAAAAAAAAATTGCTCATATAGAACAAGCTCGTTGAAACGTAACATAAAAAATTCTTGTTCATTTTGAAAATACAACAACAGGCAATTATATAATTTTTCTCATTTTTTTAATTTACTATTTAAAATTTTCAAAATAACATATGAAATTTTGAAGCGACGCCTTAATAATCTTCTTTCTTGACCAATTATATACACACAAAATTTACTCAACCTTGATGATTTTCAAAAAATATTTTTTCTTTGTCGTAAAAAATAAAGAAATAATAATTTCGTTAATATTTTTTTATTTTTTTCGATGAAACTACGACTGAGTGAAACAGGACGAAGAAAATGTCTAATAATCATAAATAAACATAAATTAAAAATATTTGACGTTTCCAAATATTTTTTAGCAAATCTATATCATAAGAAAAATAATTCTAAAAAACTATTAAATTTTAATTTATTATTTAATTATTAGTATAATGAATTCTAATGCATCATTTTATCATTTTTAAAAATCCATTTATAAATGCAATCCAACGTGGGCATGTGTATCAAAATATACTATATTTTTTTTTATTTTTTTTTATTTTCAATAATATCTATTTTAAAATACGGTGTTTCATATTGTTTTACATCAGGTATTAATGGTGATTTTCAAAAGTTGTCTTCGTTGACTTGATATTTTTGCTGCTTTTTTGACGAAATTAGCAGTCAAACTTGTGTACTGAAGATAAAGGTACTCAATATTTTGTGAATTTTCAAGAAGTTTCGTGACTGAAACATCAATAATTTTATTGCTTCGTGGTAAAGATAATTTTACTATATTTCTGAGCAATTTTATTGAAGAATCAATGACGTTATTATGACCGTTTAAATAAAGAGTTTGTAAATAATTCATCATTGAAAGTGCTACTACACCGTCATTTGATTTGATTTTTCATATTTTCAAATATAATTGCCAAAGATTTTAGTTTAGATAGACGTGTAAATGCATTGGATAACGTTGTGTCGTCAGTATCGATGAATCTCAATCGAAGTTTCACGAGGTTTGGACAATGATCATTGATAATTGGCACAATGTTACAATAACCATAATCTGTCAAGTCTAATGTTTTTAAATAACGACCACATTTATCAAGCAGTGACTTTAAAAAATTTAATTTTCCATCAGCTGTTTGATATTTTTTTAAACAATTTGGCAATCCATGATATCGCCAATAAGTTAATTCAAGTTTTGTGACATTACACCAAGAATAATTAAGGGCTCTTTTCCATTTTTTGCATACTAAAAAAATAAATTAATATACCATAAATAAATAAATAGTTTTTTATAATGAAATAATTTATATGTTATAATTATCATACCCATTGCAATTTTTGGTCTCTCACATACTGGCACATACATGAATATTTCAGCCAGGCAATCATCATTAACACGCTTCATTATCATCTGTAATTCATCTGTATCATCTGCAATTTTAATATTTTTTTCATTTTGTTTTTCTTGTTTATTCAGTAGATTTGTGCCTCTAGCAAGATTTTTTGTTAATTGTCTCACATTCATACCTGTCGGTTTTGGTAGTCTAAATTTTCCACGACTTTTTGAACATTCAATCTCATCAACATTAACAACATGGTCAATTGGTGCTGGTGTTGAGCCTTGGGCAATTACTGAATGAGCACTTAGTGGACTTGATTCTAATAGTATTGCATTTTCAATATTTTCTTTATTTTGTGTATTTTGCTTCATGTATTTAGCAATACCATCTCTACGTGTTTTGTTTGATAGTCTAAGTGATCTACGAATTGGTGCTGGTGCTGAACCTTGAGCAATTACCGGACGAGGACGTCCCATTTTACTTTGACGATGCCTAACTTTATATAGGAATTTTCTTTCTATTATCTAAAAAATAATTTTACTATTAGTACATATATATAAATAATTTATGTTGTCAAATTTAATACCTGTTTGATGCTTATGTTTATTAGCAATTTGTAATTGATGAATAATTGTCTGTTGTTGTATTTTCAAAATGAACAAAAATTTTTTTAATTAATTTAAGTTGTTTTTAATTACTTGAACTTTCAATTGGTATATCAATATCACTTTCCTAATAAGCAATCATTTTTTAATATACACACAAAATTAATAACAAAGTTTAAGAGAGAATTTATATTTATCTTAACAATTAACATTCGTGGGTTAAATTTCATGTCATTCTGAATTCAGAATTTTGTTGTATCAACCAATTGTTAGATAATAACTGAGAAACATAAACAATTTATATATTTAAAATAAAATGTTATCACCGAAAACAAATAAGTATGTTTACCTATACAAAAACCACAATTTCAATATTTTTAGGTTAGTACACAAATGTCAAAAATAATATTGAAAAATATCCTATAAATAATAAATACGGGGTAGTGTGCCACCGTGTATGTATACAATAATTATGAAATATAAAATTATTGTTGGTAATCATTATTAATAATTGTTAATAATGAAAAAAAATTTTAATGTACCTAAATTTTTTTTATTTTTTTTTTATTTTATAAAATAACTGTTAAAAATTAAAATTATAAAAAAAATATAATTGTTTTAATTATCAATCAGTCTGATGAATTGAATGCTATTGATAGAAAATATTTGATTAAAAATGAACAACAGATTTTGCTACTGATTATATGTATAACAGGTATTTAGTAAGGTGGAATATTGTGCTGTACCAGGATGTAAAAATAGCACAAGGTATCAAATAAAAATGAACGTGGTTCCAAATGATGAAAGTAGACAAGGGTAAAAATGGGTAAAAAATGCTGGTCTTAATATTACACAGCTCAATAAAAAATTTTAACATAATGTATTTTAACATAAGTTGATCTTATTATAAAAAATAAAGTTTATGTCATGTAAATGTTTTGTGTTTTGTTAAATTTGAAAATGCACATGTCACTATAAAATAATGCTATGTTTTAGAAAAATAAAATATACAAGGAACCACCTCCAAAACTTGCATTACTGGATAAAAGTATGAGATATTTGAAGAATAAATTAAAAAACACAGAAAAAAAAAAAACCTCTAGCTTAAAGTAAATTTACTGGAAAATAATAATCTGAATACGTCTTCAAGAAAAACAAAAAAAAGAATCAATTGCATTTGTTGATTCTAAAAAATAAAATAAAAATGATGATGATAATTTACTTATATATTATGTTTGAAAACAGATTTTTTATATTTTAATTGATAAGAATTACACACTATCTAATTAGGCATTTGTATCAAAATATACTATATTTTTTTTATTTTTTTTTATTTTCAATAATATCTATTTTAAAATGCGGTGTTTCATATTGTTTTACATCAGGTATTAATGAATGAATGGTGATTTTCAAAAGTTGTCCTCGTTGACTTGATATTTCTGCTGCTTTTTTGATAAAATTAGCAGTCAAACTTGTGTGGTGAAGAAAAAGGTACTCAATTTTTCGTGAATTTTCAAGAAGTTTCATGACTGAAACATCAGTAATTTTATTGCTTCGTGGCAAAGATAATTTTACTATATTTTTGAGCAATTTTATTGAAGAATCAGTGATGTTACTGTGACCATTTAAATAAATTATTTGTAAATTATTCATCTTTGAAAGTGCTACTATACCCTCATCGGTTATCTGAGCACAATTAATAGTTAAAATTTCTAATTTTTTGATGGTATTGGCAATAGTATACAAAGTATCATCTTTAATAAAGTAATTTGATAAATCTAATAACGTGATATCTTTAAACCAATGTCCCCGATAAAAAGGTGTGTAAAGATATTCATTATGGTTGTAATAAAATGACATTTCATTATTTTTTAAATACTCAAATACATTTTTTGAATCTCGTATACCAGCAACTTCAAATTTTTTCATGACTTTCAGTTCACGAATCACCTGAAAAAACAATTATAAATAAATAAAAAAAATACTTTTAATTTTTTATATACATAATAGATAAAAAGTTACAACTTACACAATCAAATTCTTTTGGATAATCACAGCTGTTGTTCAAGTGACTGACAAAATTTAACAAATTCAGTTCAGTCAATGTACCAGCAACGTTTTTCAATGAATTTATTAAAGTCACAGGTATTGATTTACCTTTCATATTTTGAAATATAATTGTCAACGATTTTAGTTTAGATAGACGTGTAAATGTATTGGATAACATTGTATCGTCAATATCGATGAATCTCACTCGAAGTTTCTCGAGGTTTGGACAATAATCATTGATAATTGGCACTATGTTACAACGATCATAAGCTGTCAAGTCTAATGTTTTTAAATAACGACCACATTTATCAAGCAGTAACTTTAAAAAATTTAATTTTTCATCAACTGTTTGATATTTTTTTAAACAACATGGAAATTCATGATATCGCCAGTAAGTTAATTCAAGTTTTTTGACATTAAACCAAGAATAATTAAGGGCTCTGTTCCATTTTTTGCATACTAAAAAAATAAATTAATATACCATAATTAAATAAATAGTTTTTTATAATGAAATAATTTATATGTTATAATTATCATACCCATCGCAATTTTTGGTCTCTCACATGCTGGCACATACATGAATATTTCAGCCAGGCAATCATCATTAACACGCTTCATTATTATCTGTGCTGCAATTTTAATATTTTTTTTCTTTTGTTTTCTTTCTTTATTTAGTAGCTTTGTGGCTTCAGCAAGATATTTATTTATTTGTCTCATTCTCATGGGTTTCCATCTTACTGAACGAGGATGTAGTGGACTTGATTCTAATAGTATTGCATTTTTAATATTTTCTTTATTTTGTGTATTTAGCTTCATGCATTTAGCAATACCATCTCTACGTGTTTTGTTTGATAGTCTAAGTGATCTACGAAGTGGTGCTGGTGTTGAACCTTGAGCAATTACTGAACGAGGACGTAGTTGACTTGATTCTAATAGTGTTGCATTTTCCATAAGAAGAGAATGACCTAAAATTTTACGATGATGCTCCATTTTATATATTATTTATTATCTAAAAAATAATTTTACTATTAGTACATACACCTAAATAATTTATGTTGTCAAATTTAATACCTGTTTGATAGTTATGTTTATTATAGCAATTTGTAATTGATAAATAATTGTTTGCAATATTGTTTGTTATTTTTTCCAAATCACTTTTCAACAAACAAGAAAAATTATAGGAAGAGTGGTCTAATATGAGCAGGGTGTTCACCATAAGCACCATCCCTTTTTTAAAATTATCAATTACTTAATTTTTTTTGTTTTTGTTAAAACGATTATATTTTTATTTTTTATTTTTTTTAAATGAGCAAATTTACAATCTGTCAGGTGTCAACCTGTACCTGTCAAAAAATTTTAAGGATAAGGTCTTAAAACAGGATAAGGTCATCGTCATGCCATCTGTGTTGAAAAAAAAAAAACTGAAATAAAGAAAATAAAAAAAATAAAAAAATTTATAAATTTAAAATAACGACTGACTAATAATTCTTGTTGTTAAAATAATAATAAATTTTCATAAATAATAATAATTAAAATAATAACAAGTATAACATTATGAAAGTAGGTCAATGATCGGGTAACCAAAGTGACAGTTTTCATGAATGAATCATACATTATTTAAATGAAATAAAATTTCAAAAAAAAAATATACAACATTATGCAATATAAAAAAAAGTATAAATTGGAATTTGAAAAGTTCATTCGAGCGAAGGATCTAGCACTCTTAATCTCCATTTAAAAATTACAAAGAGTGCTGCAAACTCATCTCTCTCTAAAAGTAACAATACACAATGATCCTAAATAAAAAAAAAATGAAAAAAAAAATGCAACACAAAACAGACAATACACACTTGTTGTCAGGAATATAATCCACTTTCTGATTTGACCAGGATTCAACTTGAAAATAAATAAAATAAATAAACAAAAAAATATTGGTGATTCATCACCACCACCACCGTCATCATCATCATCATCATCATCTAGAAATCCTTCATCATATTTTACTTCATCTTCTTGTATATTATTTTCAAATGATTCCCCTGAAGAACGTGCCCTCCAGTGCTTCATCAGGTTGCACATATATGCACACAACAAAACACACAAAGTGAAAGGGGAGAAGTACCTGATTTAAAAATAAAAAAAAAATAAATAAAAAAAAACACCATTAAAAACAGAAAAGGATAGATTTAAAAAAAAAGTTAAATGCCAGAGTGGGATAACAAGTATTAAATCTAAAACTGGTGGTCTGTCTGTGTGTGTGTGTTGCAGTAAAATAAAAAAAATATATGATCATCTTTGTTGCAAAAAAAGAAGGACTAAGCTGTTGTTGTTGTTGTTGTTGTTGTTTTATAATATATATAGAAAAGAGGGGAACACATTGCAAAGAAGGAGATGATAAAAAAGATGCAAAANAAAAAGATGAAAAAAAAAAAAAAAAAAACCGAAAGGTAGACTAAAGAATAAAATGGATGGTTTGAAAAATAATAAAAATAAAAAGTTTTCTCCTGGCTTGGTTGCTACAGAAAGAGGTATTGGACTAAACTCAGGTATATACACCTTAACAATTTATTCAAGATTTTTTTTTTTTATATATTATGTCTTTCTTTTTAATGTTGTTTTCTTGCTCAAACACATGATAGTCTTGCCAGAAGAGATATATCCCTCTCACCATGATCGTCCAGCAAGACGATGAAGGTGGTTGTGTGTGGCAAACCACTAGTGAGCAGGAAAAATTAAGTCCCGCTTTTAGTCGTCGACATTCATCGGCATTGCACCTTCTTTCACTGCTCTCGCACAATATATTTTTATTTATTTATTAATTAATTATTTATTTAAATTGCAAAAAACAAAAATTAATTTAAAAAACTTGTTTTTCTTTTAGATAATATCATTTTTATGATAATATTTTTATTTTTTTTTTTTATTTCGAATCAGTGTTTCGATAACACACATTGGTGGATATATAAAAAAAAAAATGTTTCGAAATATTTAAAACGGTGATTGTATTAATTTTGCAATAATTGTGAGATAAATTTAATTGAATCTTGAATTTTATAGTGTGTGTTGAACTTGTTTTTATAAATCATTTATGAAAAAAATTAAAAAAAAAAATCATTGGCTGAGGATTTAGCTGTAGTCTCTTATTTTTATATGTGAAATTAATTAGTTTATTAGTTGATTATAATTGTATTGAGAATTGTGACAAGTGGTGTATTTGTTTAAATATTTTTTTGAAATTGTTAAATTTAGTTTTTTTATTTTTGGTATTAAATAATGCGGTAGGATGCAAAGCCAGGAAATACGAATCACGTACCTTGCCCTGGTGGCATTTAGCCTCCTAGGCGGGGATGTATATGCTTCGGCATTCACCCAGGTAACAAGTCTTCATCGACCAACACCAACAGCCGACAAATCTGGTAAGACATAGCAAATAATAAATATAATAAATATTATAAATTCCTCAAGAAATCATACATTCACTTTATTTTTTTATTTTTTTTTTATTTTATACTTGAACAAGTTTTTTATTTATCAATTTATATGATAATTGAAAATACAGTTTTAATTTAATTTATTTTTTTTATTTATCTATTTTATATTGATTTATTTATTTTTTTTTTTTTAATAGAAAAAACATGGGGATATTTTTTGGAAATATATCTGGATTTTTCTTCGTAAATTCTTCATAATTTTTCGGATAAAGATGTTATTTTTTTACAATAAAAAATCTAGAGAAATTTTTAAATTTTTTTTCTCGTAATTTTGATGGATTTTTTTGTGTTTAAAATTATTTTTTTTCTATCGGAGAAATATCTAGATTTTTCTCCAAATTATTCTCCATAATTTACCGGAATTTTTTCCATATATAAAATTATTTTTTTCCATTGACATTAAAAATCAGAGAAATTTTTAACTTTTATTTGTAACTTTTCTAAATTTTTCTCCATAATTTTCTGGATATTTTCCATAATTTATCGATCACTTTTCACATTGATATTATTTACTTTTTAAAAAATGATTTTTCAATGATTTCATGGGCATATACAAATAAGTATACCGGTGTGGAAAGTTTATAAAAATAAACGACGACAACGTATGATGATGGTTTAAATTTCACAGGGGAAATCGAATCTCACTTTGTCAACTGTTAACATTTAAAAAAAGTAAATAATGTGTTGTAATAATATTGATCTTTAACCAACTATTAAACCAAAAAAACCATTTCATTATAATCAATTGAATTTTGCATTGATTTTTATAATAATTGTATCATAAAAAATTATAAAAAAATAAAAAAATAAAATATAGTGGACATTATACCACATTGAATTTCATCTAAACGAGATTTTTAATAGTTTTTTTGTGACTTATAGAAAGCACTTCCTTCTCGATGACACAAAATTACCGGTTTTTTTTTTTAATGATTATTATTATATTTCACAGCTTCATACAGGTAAAAAAATAAATGAAAATAAATTTTTAAAAAACACTGGTCAATGAAAAAAAGAGGATATTGGTAGAGAAAAATAAAATTGCAAAGAATAAGAAAAGATTTAATCGAAAAACGCGACTTCCGGGACGAGTACATGTATGTTGTTTTTTTTTATTAAATATTTTTTTTTTACGCAACGATCGATTTCCATTGAATGGGTTAAACCATTTTGCGCAACAATATTATAAACGCAATCGCGTGTTTCACATTTGTAGGTGCGATGTTTTTCAAATTTGATTTTATAAATATTTAACCCACGCTGGTTGATGACGCACATATAAAATCCCATCGTCAGGAATTTATATAACATAATTTGTTATTTTTTTTTTTTACTTTTTACAATGTAAAATAAAAAAAAAGGTCAACTGCCTTTTTATTAAAACACTCGTAATATGTATACGTATACTTTTCCTGTATTTGATCACTGAATAATAATCGTGATTCAGTCATGCGAATATTATTTTTTTTATTTTTTTCAAATAACTAAAAATTTTAGCACCGTGAAATTTTATAAGGAAAGTATACTTTATCATCGATAATCAGCGAAACTAATTTTTTTTTTAAATAATAATTTCATTTTATTATAATTTTAATGTTGAGGAGTTTTTTTTATTTTTTGATTATTTAAAGATAACAAGTGTTTAATTTATTTAAGTATTGTTTAAATTAGAAAAATTTAGATTAAATATGTTTTATGGAGTAGAGTATTACGTAGGTAATTATTTATTTATCGTGTTATTCATTTGAATTATTTATTGAAGAATTACAACTTTTATAATTTCATTTCTATTAATTTAATTATTTTGAGTAGATAAATATTTGAAAAATTAAATTGAATTTGTTTTAAATTTAAGAAATGTTATTTATTCAAATAATGATTAATTATTACATTAAAAAAATATATTAATTTATAATATTATAAATAATAAATATTGTTAATTATTGATGAAAAAAAATTTGTTGAGTAAAAATTTGGAGTATTTTTTTTCAATAAAATTTGGAGTAATTTTAACAGAATTTATTTTTTAGGATTAAAATATTGTTTAATTGTATTTATAAAAATGATTTTTTGTTATTTTTTTTTTATTAATTTGTTTATTTATAAAATAAGATACATTAAAAAATTAATTTAAATTATAAATTTTTAAATTTTTTCTAGAGTTAAAATTAATTTAATAATTGTATTTTTAATTTAGGTTTTTTTTCAAATATTCTTTAAAGTTATAATATTATTTAAACAATTAATTAAACAATTTTATTATTTATTTAAATTATTTATAAAACTAATAATTATTATTTTTTTATTAAACTGTTAATATAGAGAAAAAAAAAATATTCAAAAAATAATTTAAATTAATTTTTTTTTAGAGAAACCAATAATATAATTAGAATACTATTATTTAAACAATAATCATTATTGATAAATTGATTGAAAAATTGTATAATTTATTTAAATTATTTACGAAACCAATAATTATTATTTGTTTATTCTGTTTAATTTGTTTATACAGAAAAAAAAATGTTAGAAAACTAAATTAAATTAATTTTCTTCACAAAAAACAATAGTTATTACTGATAAATTAATTAAATAATAATTATTAATAAACCAATTAAATAATCAAATTATTTGCAAAAATAATATTTATATTTTTCAATTCAAACTATTCTAAAAAATTGACTATTTTTTATTTCTAAAAAAAAAATAAAACTACCATGTATAGACAATATGATTTTTTTTTTTTTTAACTTTTTTATTACTAATGGAATTTCAGACTTGCATGGTTTCTTTTTTCTTAATTTTTTATATATTATTATAATGATTATTTGCATCGTCCCTGATGGCCAAGGTCTACTGTGGAAAAAAAAAAAATAAAAAATATATATCTGTCTGATGGATTTGTCTGATGGGTGAGAATGACTCAGAAAAATACGAAAGTATTTTTTATCTTTTTCATTATCACTCAATTTAATATATCCTCATCTTTTTTCATCTCATTTTATTTTTTAAAAACCATCACACTCACAAAATAACCAATTTTCGATGGCCTCTTCAATCTGCAGTTTATTCATGCACGCAGACTTGTTTTTGTGTCTTCCTCTTCTCATCATCATCATCATCATCATTTTGCATTCCTTTTCTTTTTTTTTTTCATTTGATTCTCTACTCATCTCGTGATCTCTTTTAAATTTTTATAAAATAACGGAAAAATAAAATAAATAAATATATAATAATGAAAAAAATAAATAAATGATAATAAAAAAGAAAAATATTTTTTAAAAATTATATGAAGAAAGTTTGTTGGTTTAAATATGTGTGTGTATTTTTTAATTTTTTATTTTTTAAATTATTTTTCGTGTCGTTCAAGAGAGGATATAACAAACAGATAATTTATATTTAACCCGTGGGAATTTCATTTGGGAATTATATTCTTGACTTACTTTTATTTCATAGTCATAACACACACACATGTGATTTTAGCTCTAACCCTTTCTTTATTTAACTTGTAATTAATTTGATTTTTAAGTAATGCACAATGTTATTCATTCAACAATTGTTGAACAATATACAATTATATTTATTCCATCAATTCATTAATTAACAACATTAATTAATAAATAAACAAAATTAATTTCAGTTTTTTTTTTTTTCAAATAATTTTTATTATTTTTATTAATTNAAAAAAAAGGAAAAAAAAAAAAAAAAAGACATGAAACCTGGTTGACGGAAATGTACAATGCTCGTTAGTGTCTCATGAAATCAGACCTAATGAGAATAATAATTGTATTATTATTATGATTATTATTATTATTATATATTAATAATAAAACAAAGGTGAATATAAAGTGGTAAAAGTTGATTGGCGGTATTTTAAACAATGGAGAAACGTCAGAAATTGTGTATGTGTATGAATTGTTAAATTTATAATTCCACCACCACCACCATCATCATCAACATCATCATTCTTCATCAGTTTAGAAACATCGAATTTTTTATTTCTTCCTCATTTTCAAATGGAAATTATTATCGCTATAGTGATTGGCTATACACGCAGTATAATCAAGATATTGAAAGGGCTTTGGAATTTTTTATTTTTTTTCTTCATCTTGAATTCCAGAAGTATTAAAAATCCGTTTATTTTTTTTTTTCAATAAATCCCTTCTTGTTTTTCTCTTTCTGCTCCATCTCCTCTTCATCCTCCTCCTCCTCCTTTTTTTTTCTTTCAAGTTCTCTCTTGTATATATTTTTTTATATTCCTTTTTTTTCGTCTTCCACTTGTTACTTTTTTTTTGGAGTTTTATATATCCACCTACCTCACGAGGATTATACACAAGTTGATACTAACCATGAGCATCTTCACGACTGTTCCTCGAAGCGTATGATTCCCCGATACTGCTTACTGACCAGTAAACTCGTCGAACTATATATACAAGAAGCTAGCTGGCATACCTTTGGTATTATACATGTTCAACAGGGCGAGAAGGAAGTACCATCATCATCTTTTTTAAAAAAAAAAAAACATAATAAGAAAAGGAAAATAAAAATCATGATGATGATGATGGAAGTAGCAATCGTGTGTTGTCCCATGAGAAATAATATTAAAAAAATCACAGCGTGTATACAAAACCCTTCTATTAAAATATAAATATATAAACTTGACTTTATTATTGTTGCAAGTACACCCACACAATAATCCCTTTGAGGCTTTGATATATTATTTAAAAAAAAATTTAAATCAACTTTCATATATTTATTTATTATTGCCACATTCAATTTCCATCATCGAACAATGCCATATTTGTCACAAGAAATTAATTTCGATAAAAGAAAATTTTGTTAAAAAAAAAGCTGTGTTACTTTCTTCAAGTGAAAATATTTTATATACAACTTTTATAAATCGAATGAGAGAGAGAATATATATAAATTGCATTTTTGCGTTCACTTTGGTGACATGAAATAGTTGGTTTATTTATTTTATATATGTTGTTGTTGACTGTTGTTTAAATTTATGTGGTCAACCAAGTGTTGGCTGCTGATCGATGAAACGTAACGATCCGGTTATGTGAAGCTGGATATTCTGGATTATAATATACACAAACAAACGCACATTAACCATGAGAGTAAGAGCAAACTGCTAGATAAATACCAGTCTTTATCAAACTAGATAAAAAAATTATTATTATTATTATTTTAACTGGGTGGAATAAATTAAACTTATAATATAAAATATGTATTGTAATTGCTATTTGCCTTGTATCCGCAATGAGAAATTAAAAATGTTTCTTATAATAATTTTATTTAATAATAATAAAATGGAATTTACAAGGGTACAATAGACTCATAAAGATTGGTCATTCACAAACGTGAGTAATATAGTCGAAAATAAAAATAAACGAATGATTTTTTTTTCTTTTTTTTTTTGCATAATTTCATCACGTTATTTGAATGGCTGACGTCATAGTGTGGTGATTTTAACGCAGGTAGAAAAAAAACATGTAAGATATTGACTTCCGGCTTGAAACAATTCTTGATTTTGTATATAAATTCTTAATTTACATTATGGCAAACCGAGCGAATATCCTTGTCATGAAATCTAGCCAAAAATAAATCTAATATAGTAAAAATTATTTTAAATATTTATATTTTTGAGGGTTAAAATTTTGGTTAATTGTATTTATTGTTATTTTTATTTATTTATCGTGTTATTCATTTGAATTATTTATTGAAGAGTTACAACTTTTATAATTTCATTTTTATTAATTTAATTATTTTGAGTAAATAAATATTTGAAAAATTAAATTGCATTTGTTTTAAATTTAAGAAATATTATTTATTTGAACAATGATTAATTATTACATTAAAAACATATATTAATTTATAATATTATAAATAATAAATATTGTTAATTATTGATGAAAAAAAATTTGTTGAGTAAAAATTTGAAGTATTTTTTTCCAATAAAATTTGGAGTAATTTTAACAGAATTTATTTTTTAGGATTAAAATATTATTTAATTGTATTTATAAAAATGATTTTTTGTTATTTTTTTTTTTATTAATTTGTTTATTTATAAAATAAGATACATTAAAAAATTTATTTAAATTATAAATTTTTAAATTTTTTCTATAGTTAAAATTAATTTAATAATTGTATTTTTAATTTTGGTTTTTTTCAAATATTCTTTAAAGTTATAATATTATTTAAACAATTAATTAAACAATTTTATTATTTATTTAAATTATTTATAAAACTAATAATTATTATTTTTTTATTAAACTGTTAATATAGAGAAAAAAAAACATTTGAAAAATAATTTAAATCAATTTTTTTTTAGAGAAAACAATAATAATTAGAACACTATTATTTAAACAATAATTATTATTGATAAATTGATTGAAGAATTGTATTATTTATTTAAATTATTTAACCAATAATTATTATTTATTTACTTTGTTTTATTTTTAATTTACATTATGGCAAACTGAGCGAATATCCTTGTCATAAAATCTAGCTAAAGATAAATCTAATCGTAAAAATAATGTACTTTTTATTTCGATAATTGTAGTGTAAATAATAATGATACCTCGACCTACCTTTTTTTAATTTATTTTTAATTTTTTTATGTCTAAGAAATGCACTGTGTTTAGAGGTTTTGAATTGGAATTTGGAATTTAGTTTAGAACCACAGTTTGTCCTTGCAAAAATAATAAAAATAAATATCAAAATATAAATTCTCGTGGTGTCTACTTTGTTGGCAGGTAGATATATATATGATACCTGTTTTCATGATAAAAAAAAATAAAATAATATGAAAGAGAATTTCGGAGGACAAGGATTATATTCATCCTGATAAATATATATCACAGTATATAAAATGCAAAATTTAAAACTTAAAATATAAACCAATAATTCAATATGAAAAGAAAAATATTTCTATATAGAAATTTTAATTACGAAAATTTCGATTTATTAATTCTCCGAATTTTTTCAATAGAAATATTCTTTTTTTTTACAGAAAAAAATAGCTCTAGAAATTTTAATCAACAAAAATTTCGATCTGTAATTTCTCTAAATTTTTTCGATATAGAAATATGCTTTTTTTCTATCGAAAATAAATAAAAAAAAAAGCATAAAATTATTTTTAATGTTATTTTATTAGTAAAAAGATAAAAAAATGATTTTTAAATTGAAATTGTATAAATAATAAGATAATAAATGTATTTATACTGTAAAAAAAAAAACTAAAAAATAAATTTGATATTAATTTGAAAAATATATAAAATACCTTGATAAATAAATAAAAAATGAAACAAAATATTTAGTTGGATAAATAAGTAATACATGCATGTTATAGAAAACTATGTAAATTTTATTATTGATGATGATTGTGGTATATGTATGTATACCCAACAAGTTAGTATTATTATATTGCAAAAGATCAACGCACCGCAGGGTTTTTATGTATGTCTATAGTACCACCACAAACCTTGAGAATCAGACAAAACAGAAAACAGCAACTGGTATATACCAATGCCTACTGTAATAAGATGAAATAAAATATTTAAAAAAAAAAAATATTATATTTTAAAAAGAGGAGAAGAAAATGAAAGAAGAAAAAATAAATAAAAAGTAGAAGGATTTGTTGAGAACCAAGTTTGCCAGCAACATAGATTAGAATCTTTTTATTTTTTTATTTATTTTGTTTATTTTATTTATTTATTTATTTATGTATTTATTTTATAATTTTAGTTGGAGGCTATTTTATGCGTGTGATATTATTTAACGGATATTTACTGCGTTGGTGTCGAAAGGGAATTTAATATTTTTTTATCAAAACACTTGTACTTTTTAAATTTAACATAATTTTTTATATCAAATATTTATTAATTAATTATAAATTTAAATTTTCTAAATTTCTAATTATATATTATTTATATGAATTTATAATTTTTTATTTTAAATAGTTACAAAAAAATTATTATCTAATTTTTAAAAAAATTTAATGAAATATTTATTTAAAATTTATTATAAAAAAAAACAATAAAATAATATTTTTATTTATTTATTTATTTATTTGATCAATTAGACAATGGATAAATAAATTAAATATAATTAATTAATTAATAAATAAACAAGTAGAAATTTAAATTTAAAAAAAATGTCAAAATCGAAATTATTTTTCGATTCGAAATAAAAGTCATGGAAATTAAATTTATATGTTGTAAAAAAATAATAAAAAAAACAAGTTGACATTTTAGCAAACAGCTCAATTAAAAATTACATATTAATAATTTTAATTTTCAATAAAAACTAATATATAAAAGGTCATATTGTAAAATGATTATCTAAAAAATTGCCATAAAATTTAAACAAAAATTATAGTAATAAAAAAGGTAAACAAACCACAAAAAAATAAAAAATTTACAATATATATTTTTTTATATATTTATCAACCAGGGAGGAAGGATTTCCTGTTTTATGCCTGCACAATTTTCCAATTAACATTACCGCAAGTGTAAAACCATGACGTACTGCACACTGTCTTCTGCCAGCGTGAAATCCAACAATTTGATATAAAAAAAACACCCAACAAATTCATACAACAAATAGAAAAAACTATATACATAATAATAAAAATCAATAAACATTTTAAATAAAATGACAAATAAAAATATTTAATTTAAATAGCGTGTCTTCTTACGCATGACCAAATGATTCAAAAAAATTGTACCGTTAAATTTCGTTTGCGTGGCGTTAAATTGAAAAAAAACATTTTTTAAAATAAAAAATAAAAAAGTCTACACATATCTTATTTGGTATTTTCCACTTGTATATATTTATTTTTGAGGACATTCCATAAGGTCACCTCAATTTTTAGATGATAAACTTATCACAATATCCTGTTGATAAAACACATAAAAAAAAAAATAATAATAAAACTTTGATTACTAAATAAAACGGTATATTTTTTTTTCCAGATGGAATAGTTCCTCAAGTGCTGTCAATTGAAACGATCACTCCCAAGGTCATTAATAATGATGATGTTAAAAATTCAACACTGATGATTGATCAACAAAAACCATCAAAAGATACAGATATTAAAAAAAAAACAACAATAAATAATGATAAATATAAAAATATAACAAAATATCAATTAACAAAAAAAGATAAAGATGATAAAGAATTAATAGCTGATAAAGATAATTATGAAACAACAACATTAACAATTCCAATAACAACAATGCCATCAATGTTGCAAACAGATGACACAGTTAAAACAACAATAATACCAGAAACAACAATTAAAACAATGACAACAATTGTTGATTTAATATCATCAACAATTCCATCTGTTGATGAAGCTTCAACTGAATTACCAATTGATACAATGATGAATGATTCATCAACATTTATAATTCCAACATTAAGTGTTCATCAAAATAATAGTCAAACAACAAATGAAGATGTTTATTCACCATTATTACTTGATGGTGAACCAATTGTTGACCTAACAACAACAACTGAATTACCAACAAGTCAAGTAGCAATGGAAGATGAAACTATGTCACGTGCACGTGCACTAAATATCTCAGCATCTGAACCAACCAATTCATTACAAGCAAACATAACGGATCTCAGTGATGTCAGTATGGATAATGATGAAAACAAGGAACCTGAAGGTCAGTAGAAAAAATCATTTTAAAATAAAAAAATTTATATAATAAAAAGAGCACAACTTTCTAATGCTAAAATACATTATTGTATAATTTTTTGCATTGATGTTTCTCTTTCACTTATATTGTATAGATTTATTTTTTAAATAATTTTTATTACATGAATTTAATGAATAAATAGGAGTTGAATATGTCGTCAAGCATAACGAAACAACAACAACAACAACAACAACAGTGTTACCAATAACATTATTACCACCAATTATATGTCATGATGGAAATAAAACTTACAATCCTGGTGAAAGAATAATACATGGTTGTGATGAAAAATGTATTTGTGGTGATGATGGAATTATTACAAGATGTGAACCAATATGTATGTCACCATATATACGAGCTGGAAGAGGTGAAAATACTGATCCATTTTGTCATGAAGCTATTGTTGGAACTGATGGATGTTGTGCTGTTCTTGAATGCTCTGATTCTGGTAAATTTAATTTACTTTTTAGGACTTTTTCTTGTTTAATATAATACAGGTATTATTAATATTTAATAAATTAATTATTCAACAGCTACTGAGGCAGAAGAAACTTGTGTATTTGAAAATAAAACAATAAATAGAGGACAACGTGTTGAGGATGGTTGTTCACGTGTTTGTATTTGTGAAACTGGTGGTACATTAAAATGTCAACCAAGATGTCCACCAAATGAAACAGCAACTGGAATGAAACAACATGATCGATGTGTTGCTCTACCTGATCCAAGGTATTTTTTATTTTTTAAATTAATATATGCAGCAAATTTAGACAGTTTAAACAAATTAAATATTTTTCTTTTAAAAAGGGATTCATGCTGTACAATAACACTGTGTGATGTTAGCCTTGGTGAGCATGAAATAAAATCAGAAAATATATCTGATTTAACTGTTAATTTAACAGACGTAAAAGTTATAAATTCAACAGCAATTAAATTAAAATTATCATCTGAATTATCAAGTGATGCTGTTATTGAAGTATCAGAAGATAATCGTATTTGGATGCAACGAAAAATTGACAATAGTAAGTTGTAAAATGAAAATTAAATAAATAAAATAGAAAATTAATTAATTTATTGTTTTAACAGATGGTATTTTATCAAATCTTGAGCCAGCACATAGTTATCATGTGCGAATAACAGAAGGAGGTCGAACGGGACCATCACTTCGTGTCATCTTACCAGCGGAAGTGATAAAAACAAATATAACGGATTATAAATTTGATAAAAATACATGTAATCATCGTGGTAAATTATACAAAATTGGTGATGAATGGTATGATGAATGTATATCATTTTGTGTATGTAATAATAGTGCTAAAATTGAATGTGCAACAATCCAATGTCCAACTGAATTTGGTCTTGACGTATTAGATCCAACTTGTCTTGATTGGGAACCAGTACCATCTGATTTTACAGCTAAAGCACCAGATTGTTGTCCAAAGGTAATAAAAAAATTAATCAATTTATCAATACATATATAAAATTAATATATATTATTAAAATTTAATTAGGAAATGAGATGTAGAAATAATGGATCATGTGAATATGAAGGTTCAACATATGAAAATTGGTCAACAATACCAAAAAATAAAACTGGATGTGAAACAACATGTTCATGTGAATTTGGTAAAATTAATTGTACACCAACTTGTCCAACAGTAACAGCATTACCACCATCAACACTTAATTGTCCAGCATATCAAGCAGTACTTGTTTCACTTCCACATCATGAATGTTGCAAGGAATGGATGTGTGATCGTACTATTCATAAAACAAATGGTAATATTTTTTCTTTTTAACTATCATCTTCATCCTCATCCTCATCCTCATTAATTTTTTATTTTATAATACATAACACTTATTTTTCTGGTACCTTTAATTACTAATAAATACCAGTTATTCATGGTGACAGTTAATTTTATTTATACTTATCATTTGGTATTGGGATGTTGTTTCAAGTAAAAAAAAAAAAAAAAACCCCTTTCATCAAAGCGTTCTTTATTTTTTTTTAAATTCTCTTATTCGTTTATCTTTTTTAAAATTTCGTGACGTGAATAATTATCAATATAATAACATAAATAATAATAATAGTAGTGTATAATTATAATAACAGTAACAAGGTGTTGTTGAAGAAATAAAAATTGAGTGTGTATGCATGTTTTAAATATATATTTTTTGATGCTTGCGTGTGTATAGCCAACGGATGCGTTTAATGTAAATATTATGCATGGACTATCAGACATATAAACAGCTAAAATAAAAAATGAAAATACTTAGTTAAATAGAAAAAAAAAAGACAGACAATTATTCCTGTGACAATGGACTTTACTTTGCGTTTTCAGGAATGAACATAACAAGCGCGAATCCCGGTCAATATTTAAATGACATGAATATTCATCCAAGTATTGATACAGCAAATGATACAAACAACAACAACATGCCAATTGATCATCAAATGAATAAAAATAAAAAAGAATTATCATCATCAACAACAACATCAAATGACAATATCATGTCAAATTTACATCCAGTTATATCTGAAATAACAAATAATCCAATGGAACATATGAATAATTATAATGGTCCATATAATCCAGATTACAAACCAACTGAATCAAGTGTTGAAGAATTATTTCATTTACCTGAACGTAATCCAGAAAAAATGGCACCACCATTAAAAGATAAATCAAAATCAAAAACTGATATGAAAAAACCAATTGAACCATTTAAACAACATAAGGAAATTATTGAACAACAATTAACACCTCATGATCATTATCATCATCATCATCATCAACAACAACTTGATAACAATCATAATATTGATGATGAAGATGACGAGGAAGAAAATGAAAATGATGATAAAGAATTACCAATAAATTCTCAAACTTTCCTTGGTCCAATTGCACCAAATAAATTTCCAATTAATCAAAATTATCCAAATGGTAAAGAAATAGATGGATCACATGTTCCATCAAGTAAATATCCAAATAAACATTCAACACCATCTAAAAAAGTGAATAATAATGAACAACAATATGTACCATTTAATAATCAACATGATAATTCAGGATTTTCACAATTTTCACCAAATAATGGTGATAATATACCACCAACAAGATTTGATCCAAATAATTTTGATAATACAGATATTAGTACTCCATATTCAAAGAAAAAAACACCACCAATTGATATATATAATAATGATGAAAATATAAAAATAAAACCAGGTTTACCTGGTAAATCAAAACAAAATCAACGTAAACCAGAACAAGAAATATTACCAGGTGATTTACTTAATATATTTCATAATCAACATCCAGGATTAACACAGCTAGATCTTCCACCAGCTCAAGGACATCCTGGTCTGTATGAATTTCATCAACAAATATCAAATCAAAAAGACGTACCAATTAATGGAATATCAAACGGTTTTTTCAATCCACCACCACCGCCACCACCATCATCGTCATCAGCATCATCAGCATCTTCTTCAAAAAAACCAAGACCACAAATAATTGCACAAGAAAATGAAGATGGTCAAACTACGTATCATATACATGCACCAGATATACAAAATTCCCAATCACATTTAGAAGAATTATTAGCACATATTAGTGCTGTTGAACAAAATTCAAAACAAGGCCCTTATCAACAACAATATCCAAATAGACAACAACAACAACAAATTAATAATAATTATCCAAACGGGCCACCTCCACCACCACCTAGGATAGAAAATAATGGAGATACATATTTGAACCATCCGTTTGCAATACCAACACCCAATCAGTCAGGTTCGTTCCTGAATTACCAAAAAAATAAAAACAATAATTATAATATATCACATATCATTATATCATATTTTATAAATTAATTTTAATCAATTTTTTTTGTTTATTTAACGTATTGTTATAATTGTTTGATTTATTTTATAGGAAATCGTGATAATTTTCCACCTGGTTTTCCAAATCAAGTTATTGGACAATCACCATCTGATGAAGTTGTTATTAAAGAACTTGAAGCACTTGTACCAAGAAATGTACGTGTTGTATTTACAGTACCAGCAGTATTAATTGGTCTTCAAGCACGTTTTGAATTACGTTATACAAGTAATCAAACAAATACTGATCCATCAACATGGAGCTCACAATTATATTTACCACCAGATGAATTAATTTCAACACAAAAAATGGAAGTTGAACTTGATAATCTTGAAATAGCAACAATATATAAAGTTAAAGTTATTGTTAATGTTCGTGATCTTACAAATCATCCAAGTAGTCAAATTTATACTGTTAAAACATATGAACCACCAGAAATATTAATTGATGCTGAATTACAAGTTGAACAAACAAATTCAAGTTTAATACAAATGATATGGCGTAAATTTTCTGATAATGAAACAAGATTTATTGATGGTGTACAATTAAGATATAGATTATTAAATGCAAGTACATTTGTTAGAACACCACTTATTCATCGTGCAATAACAACATATGTCATTGAAAATTTAGCACCAAGTACAACATATGAAATTGGTATATCAATTATTCCATTTCCAGGACAAAAAACTGAATTAAAAACACCAAAAACAGTAAGTTAATATTATCAATTATAAACTCTAACATAAAAGAAATACAAATTTATAATTAAAATTATTTTTTAGATACTTGTTACAACGACAATTGAAACAAATCCATGGGCATTTGAAATTGATTTTGATATTAAAACAGTTAAAAGTCAAGAAGTTGAAATATCATGGAGTGGTATACCATATCCAGAAGATCGTTATGTTAATATTTATCGTGCAATATGTAAAAGTGATAGAGGTACTGAAGATACAAGTACATTTAAAATAGCTAAAAGAGATTCACCAGCTAAAACAATAATATCTGGTCTTAAACCAGCAACAAGATATAGTTTATGGTTAATGGTTTATTTAAAAAATGGTAAAACATTACAAAGTAATGTTAAAGATTTTGTTACAAAACCAGGTACAATATTATCTGCTGGTATTGGTGCACAAGGTAAATTAGCATCAGTACAAATTCATGATGGTGATTATTATGGACCACTTGTTATTGTTGCTATTGTTGCATCATTATCAATACTATCAACATTGATATTATTAATGATGCTTATGAAAAGACGATCAAGTAGTAAAGCTGATATATCACCAAGAAAAACAACATCGGCATATGACAATCCATCCTACAAGGTAGAAATACAACAAGAAACTATGGGTAATTAATTCTTCCTTCAAACTTTTCTCTGTCTCTCCTCTTCTTCTTGTTGTTAAAACTAATTTCATTTCATTATTTTCAACATCTTTCAACTTGTCTTGTACTTGTCAATTTGTTTATTTAATTATTTATAATGTATTTTTTTATTATTATTAAAGACTTGTGAAGATGTAGTGACAATAACAAATGGACACAACAAAGTGACTGAACATGAATTGTCAACAATTAATTCAAACAACGCCGATGCCAAGGAAAGTGCATGATAAATTGCATTGATATTAATTTATTTAACAAATTATATAAGTCAATTATTATTTTTAATAATAATAATCAATAAAATTATATGACTATTATTAATAATCCGTCCATGATATGCAAATCATGTCAACAATTGAGGAAGTTGAGGAAAATCAAATTATTCTTGATTAATACTGCCATTTATTAAAAAAAAAAAAAAAACAAATTTAATAATCGTTTATTAGATTGTGACATTCGAATTTTATTACTGGATATTAACAACTCGTCATATTTTTCATGCATTATATTATTTTTATGAAAATAATTTTTTATTTTTTAAATTTAATGAATAAATGTTTGCCTGTATATACGATTCATGTGCAATAAATATTTTTTTTTTATTTTTTTTTATATTAGGCACATTTTATTGAGTGACTGAAAAATTATAAAAAAAAATTTCTATAAAAATATTTCTATAGAAATAATGGCAGCTTGTTTTTTTTTTTCTT
>MKYW01000035.1:91224-108232 GCA_015776835.1 Aphidius ervi | reverse complement strand
AAAAAGGAGATATATTAAATTTGAAAAAAAAATTTAAACTTGAATTTTATATATTAACATTAATAATAATAATTGACTTGATGAGTCACTTGTAACTTTTTGGCAAGTTGACTTAAAAATGACACAGAATCAAGGAACGATGAGTCAAGTTTAAAAATTTAACCCAACTTTTATAAATATACTTTTTCATAAGATTTTTTTTGCAATGAGTCAATAAAAAAGTTGACTTATTTGTGTAATTAATTTGAATAATTTTACTCGAAAAATAACAACAATAAATTAACAATTAAAATAAAAAAATTGTCAAAATCTCTAAAGTTAATTTTTGTTTCTAAATTTAATTGTCAATTAATTGTTGTTATTTTTCAAAGTTAATTATCAAAATTTATCACAAAAATAAGTCAACTCTATATATGACTCAAATTCCATAAAGTCAAAAAATTATTCAAGAGTTTAAATAAACTCTTAATTTAAAAAAAAAAAAAGAAAATTTTATTAATTGATCTATTTATTTATACAAAGAAAATTATGAGAGGAAAAAAAAAATAATTAAATTATATATAAATCTGTAGCTATATTTTTTTAAAATAATAATTAATTTTATGGATTTTGTTAGGCTCAATGAAATTTGAGTGCTTTTTTTTAAATAACAATTAATTAATAATTAAAAATGCTTTGTTTTTGATAAATAATTTAACTGTTAAAATTTAAAAAAACAATCTCACGTACTTTAATTATTATTTTTTATAAAAAGCCAATAAACTTGGATGAAAATTTGAATTAAATTCAAAAAAAAAAACAATTTACCTCAATATGTTAATTTTAATTTAAAAATAATAACACACACAGCTCATTTAAAATATTATAAAAAAACTTTTTAAATTCAATAAAATGCTGGTATAAATAAATATATTTACAAAATAGTATATTAATTTTTTTATCATCCTTTTATTATTAATTTTAATTCAGTCATCATTATCATCAGGAAGTTCACAGTCTTCAATTTCATCCATACCTGGTTTGTAGACTTTAAATGAAAATTTATTTTTAGGAAATGAGCCTGGATTAATGACTTTACAATCAGCATAACTTGTTGTATAAGATTGTGAACTATCAGCAACAACAATGAGATCTGGTGTTGGAAATAATTGAAGTGCATGATCATGTTTCCAGTAGACTGGTACAACTGGAAGTGTCATTGGAGCTAGATGTGATTGACAAACCATTGTTCTTGCATACTAAAATATAAAATATAATATTAAAATTTACTAAATAATTATTAATAATTATTCAGCTATACTTACATGTTCATAAAGTTGTCCTTTCTCAGGAAATTTAAGTGTATTTCTTGATAACTTGGCAATCATATCTTCACGAAAAACAACAATTTCCTTTGTACAATATTGAATCCTGCAAGGATTATAAGCAAGAAATGTACCTGGTATAGATTTTATAAATGTATCCAGCAGATATTCTGGTAATGGAGCTTTTGGTAAAATTTTTGGAGCAAATATATCCTGTGGTCCAGGTACAAATACAAATTTTGAATATTTTTTAATATCAGGATAATCTTGTATTATATCAGCTAATTTATTAAAACCTTCTTTAAGTTTATCAGCACTTGTTACATTTGGTGCAAATGACAAAAAATTACCACAAAATATAAATGCTATTGGTGCATCATCAGAATAACCATCAAATATTATTCTTAATTTACTAAGAATAACTGGATCATCAAGCCAAACATCTGATAAAATTACCATCATTTCTGATATACGACTTTCTTCATGATTTTTTAATTTTTCTGATAGCTTTAATGATATTTTACTTGTTCCACCGAATGTATTATCAGTACCAAATGGTGCTCTTGATACTTCTGATGGTTCTGCTGGTGGTAAACCAATTTTTTTAACTTCCAATATTCCATCTTCATATAATCCATTTACAATGACAATAGTACCTTCAGTAATAACACCTGCTTCAAAAATTTATAAATAAAAAACAATTAAGAAATAATATTTAACATATAACAAAAATATGAAAACTATCATTTAAATTTTTATAAAAAGGATATTGCTTTTTTAAGATCCAATTGTACAGCACCACCTTGATCTTCTAAAAAATATTTTCCTTCAACAAGTTGTGATAATAAACCCATAACATAAACTTCACCATTTTTAGTATTTGTTAATAAATATTCAACAGGAACAAGATTAAATTTATCAACATCTGTTTCACCAAATTTTTTTGGCTCAAATGCTTCATGTCTAAGTGTTCTATATTTCAATAGATTTAATCTATTTTTATATAAATTTGTTTTACATACAGCATCTGAATAATAATCTGGTTTTATTTTTTCAAGTTGAAATTTTTTTCTAACAATATCATATGTTATTTTTGGTATGTCAATTATTGAAATGACATTAAATATTTTTTCATTTTCATTTAAATTTGTATCTGGTCTTATGCATTCTCTGATTGCTTGATCAATGTGTTCCTTGGTGATGTGGGGATCAGTAAGATTTAGACTTGTTAATTGATCTGTTATTTTTGTTAACCATGTATCACGTTCATCTTCATCAACACATTGTAATTGTCCAACAACATAATTACTCAAGTCTCTGGAAATTTTTGGTATTATTATTTATTGTTTATTTATGTTTTTGTTTATCATTAGATAATTATTAATTACTCACCTTCTTATTATGAAACCATACATGGAAAATGTGCTTTGCACTGTCTTGAGAAGATTACTCATTGTTTAAAGTTATTTTAATTAATTGGATAAATAAATAGTTGTTTTTTATTGTTGTTGTTTATTTAATGTTGTTGTTTTTATTGACTACACACCTGTAAAAATTTCCCGCTCATTTCTAATGTCAATTAATTTATAAACAACATGTTTTTCTTTCAAGTCGTCAACATATGATTGAGTGAAAACAAACCTTTATAAAAAAATCGTTCACTCAAAATCAGGATTGAATTGTTTGTCAACCGGCATTATAACCTAAAAAAAAAATATAAAAAACATTCTAGAACATTCGATCAGATTGGATCCACGTTAAACAATATTGTAATTATAATTAAAAATGAGTCAACAAATTGAATCTGTTAAAAAACCAATATTTCAAGAACTAACTGCTGATGATCCTGATGCTGAAGCTACAGTTATTGAGAGCATGTGTATGAATTGTGAAAAAAATGTAAGTTTTAAAATGTAAACAATAATAATTACTCAAAAATATTGACTGACAGTTTTTTTTTTTAAACAGGGTACAACAAAATTATTGTTAACTAAAATACCACACTACAAGGATGTCATTCTTATGTCATTTGATTGTGAACATTGTGGTTTTCAAAATAATGAAATACAAAATGGTGGTAAAATAAATGAAAATGGAATTAAAATTGAGCTTGAAATGACAAATGAAAATGATTTAAATCGTCAAATTGTCAAGTCTGATTATACTTGTGTTAAAATTCCAAGTATTGATTTTGAAATACCACCACAATCACAAAAAGGAGGTATAATTAAATCAAATCAATCAATAAAAATTAACAAGTATTAATTTAATTTATATTTTTAACAGAGGTAACAACTGTCGAGGGAATTATTGATCGTGTAATAGCTGGTTTGATTCAAGATCAATCGAAACGTCGTGAAGAAAATCCTGAAATTGCTGCTGACATTGATTTATTTATAATAAAATTAAAAGCATTAAAAATCATTGATGAACCATATAAAATATTATTTGAAGATATAACTGGTGAATGTCATGTTGAAAATCCAAATTCACCACAAAGAGATCATCACGTTAAAATAAGTCATTTTGTTAGATCTGAAGAACAAAATAAAATGCTTGGAATATTTGAAGCAAATAATGATGAATTATTAAAACCAATAGCACCAGGTACATTTACACTTGAACAGCTTGAAGGTGAAGTATTGACATTTCCAACAAATTGTCCAGAGTGTAATAATCCATGCTCGACAAACATGAAAATGACAAATATACCACATTTTAAAGAAGTCGTTATAATGGCAACTGTTTGTGATATATGTGGACACAGAACAAATGAAGTTAAAAGTGGCAGTGGTATTGAACCAGAAGGTATTAAAATTGAAGTTAAAATAAATGACAGAGAAGATTTTAGTCGTGATGTATTAAAATCAGAAACATGTGCTATGGAAATACCAGAATTAGATTTTGAAGTTGGTTCTGGTGCACTTGGTGGTAGATTTACAACAGTTGAAGGTTTATTAACAGCAACAAAAGATCAATTAATATCAAGCTCAACATTTGATGGTGATAGTGCTGATATATCTGCTGGTAAAAGATTAGATAAATTTACAAAAATTCTTGATGAAATACTTGATAGTAAACGTTCAATTACACTTGTACTTGATGATCCAGCTGGTAATAGTTATATTCAAAGTCTAGCTGATACTGGATGTGATGACAGGCTAAAAATTACACGTTACATAAGAAATTATGATCAAAATGACGAGCTTGGATTGAATGACATGAAAGTTGAAAATTATTAAAACTTTATTTTCATTTTTTAATTGTAAATGATTAACAATTAAATTGTTTTTTTAAATATTTGATTGATAAATATATTATTAATTAAATTTATTTGGTTTTTTTCTTTGTACATTATTCTTCAGCATGTCTAGAAAATTAAATTGATGGTTATTTTTTTTTAGAAATAATTTAAATAAATTGATTACTTACACAATTGGTACACCATCAAGTTTTTTAAGTTTTGGAAGTCTACGAATAACCTGAGTTCTCCAAGATTCGTTATCTAAATTTTCACATATTGGATTATTAATAAACATGAGCTCTTCAAGGTTTGGAATTTCCTGAAGTCTGCTAAGTTCTGACCAATCTTTTACAAGATTATTTCCCATGTAGAGTACTTTGAGAGCTTTAAAAGCATTTACTCCTTTAATTTTTTCAATTAAATTGTAGGATATCCAAAGCTCTTCAAGATGTCCACCAACAACTTCTAGTCCTGAGAATGTTTTTATATAATTTCTTCCTAATGATATGATTCGTAAATTCTTGAGGGAATCAAGACCAGATATTTTTTCAATCATGTTTGTTGATAATGATAGTTTTCTAAAAGATTAATTATTTATTATTCAACAAGCTTGACATTTTGATTAATTATTTAATAACCTACTCGACTTTTGATAGAAGAGATAAACCATTGTCCATTTTGTCAATTGGTGGCCAACGAAATGACAGTATCATTTCAGTTTGTTCTTTTGCTGGTTTTCCATTTTCTTCTTCCCATTTTTGTATTGCCTCACGACAAGTTGTTGCTTTTGCCTAATACAACAACAATTTAATTATTAAACTTTTTTAAAATTAATTATCTAGTCTTTTTACCATTTTTATTCAATCAATTATTCTTTATTTATTTTTTAAAGAAAAAACAAATGATATATTTTGCTGATATATTTTTTTTTTTATTTAAATTTAGCAATAAACAAAAATTAATTCCAACAGTTTTATATTGTGCTATAATGTTACCTTGGATATTTTTTATTATCGATCAAACATTATCAACAAAAAAATATTAATAAATAAATTAATTTTCTCTTTAATTTTTAACAAAATAAATTAATTTTCTTTTCGCATTATAACTTGTAAATAAATTAACAAATAGTAAACAAACAAAAAATAATTCAAGTTTACAAAAATTATTGTAAATTTATAATTTAATTAGTTTTTGCTTGTTATTTTTTGAAGTTGGGTAAAATCATGCTGACTATAGCAACAGATCTAATAGTTGGTCGCTTTTTGCTGTGATGATTCTCTGATTTATCAACACAAGATTCAGATTTTTCATGTTGAATTATTTGGTGTTGATGACTTGTTGTCATTTCATCAACCTGGGATAAATTTTGTGATGGATCTGGTGAGCTGGATTGTTCTTTACGACTTGTAGAAATTCCAGTTGAAGAATTTAATGTACCAGCATCACTCTGAGTTGTATTTGAACTTGTAACTCGACCTTCTGATGAATCCAAAGAGACGTTGGATGCTTCACTGGCTTCATTGGTTTCTTCATCACTTTGACTGACCTCTGATAACTCAGTGGTGCCTAGAAAATTAACAAATGTTATATTAAATAACACCAACAAATTAATTATACAAATTATAAAAAAAAAATAATTAAACTCACTATTGCTATCAGCTGTTTTTAAAATTACTTGTCCAGTATTTTTTTTTTCTTGATGAAAATAATTTGGATTTTTTTCAACAAATACATCAAACAATTCACTTGCACTGTCATCAGATTCATCATAAGCTTCTCCTAAACAAATGAAAATAATTTATAAAAATAAAATACAAATTAATTTAATTATTTTATCAACTTACTGATTTTTTTTTTCAATATTTCATTTTTTTTTTTCAAGTTTGCTCTCTTTTGACGTTGTCCACTGTTTTTGTATTTACCCTGATACTCTGTAAAAATACCAAAATATTTAATTAATAATTTTATAAATAAATTACATTATTGTTTAATATTTTTAAATTTAAAATTCATTATTAGAATTTTTATTATTTTACAAACCTTTTATAACTTTATTCAATGCAATTTCAGATATTGGCTCTTTGTATAAACCTACAGTAAAAAAAAAATTACAATCATTATGTTATTAACAAATTAAAAATGATAATATCTAGATAAAAAAAAAAAATTATTTACCATTTTTTGATAGAAAACCTAGCAATCCATTTCCTGATAATTTTTTATTAAACTTTGTTTCCTTTTTTTTATTTTTAATTAGAGATTTTTTGTTTTTATTTTTTAGAGCATTTATTTTTTCAAACATTAGATCAATTTTAATTTTATGATATACATTTATTGGTGATAAACATTCAGGTATATTTTTTGGTGGTGAAATTTCACGTCTTGGTGATGACACGCGACGTATTTTTTTGTATTTTCTTTTATTAGATTCTTTGTTGAGTGTTATTTCATCATCAGAAATATAATTGGTAACTAATGTCTCAGAATTTTTATCACCTTCATGACTTTCTTGATGATGTTGATGTTGTTGTTGATCAAAATCATCTGGTACACATGTTGACATACCAACATATCTTCGTTTTCTTTTGCTTTTATTTTCATATTTTCTTGTGATCTTTATTTGACTATCAAAACTATAACTGGTACCTGATATTTCAGATTGATCAGAGTCACCACTTCCATAATGATGCTGTTTAAAATTATTATCTAAAACATAAACTAATGATGAGGTAAAAATGTTTTCTGTTTTAATTTTATTGACAATTTAAAATGACAAATAAATCAAGCTAAATGTAAAAATAAATTTTAACTTGATTATGATTTATTTAAAATTCTAGATAGACTTACCATCTTGTGGAGAATCAGTTGATGATGGATGAAGAGTTGATGAATCATTTTCTATATCTTCTTGTCGAATATATTTAATAAATCGAGCAGCTTGTTTATCACTTATTGATTTTTTAATTGAAGAAAGTTCACTTGACCAAGACAATTTATGAGAAAGATCATTTGGTGTACTTGTTAATATGTTTTTATTATTTTTACCAACTGGAGTATATTCAGTCATCTTGTTTACAAACAACGCTTTCAATTCAACTGACTGGAAAATACACACTAAAAGCTAAAATATTCTTGAACAGGAAAAATAAACAAAACTATTCTAAAAATAGGTACAGTTTAGTAAACATGGAAATTAAATTTAAAATAATATTTTAAAATATTTTTATAATTCAGTTGAACACTCTGAATAATTTTATTTAATTCTCGATACAATAAATGAGATAATTTTTATAAAAATAAATTGAAATTAAAATTAAAATATTAATTTTTCATCATGAAAAATATTAAAACAAAATTTATAAAAATCATGACGTTTTTTAAAATAAAATATTTAATGTACATTGATTATTTCTTTGACAATATCAATAATAGTATTATTAGTACTTGATGATGATTTATTTTTCACCATAAAATCATTATTTATATTATCAACACAATTTCCAATAAATTTTTTTTTCTCAATGCAATTATCAAAGTGTTTGTTTGAATTTATAATAAATTCATTGAAATCATTCATTGCATTGAGTAAACAATTATAAATTAATGATGGCAATAATTCATTTTGTTTTTTAATATTATCTAATATATTTTTATGTGTTGTTTCAACTTTTTTCATGCCTATTAATAAATTCCAATCGAAACATAAAAGTAGCACTTTAAATGGTAAATTTTTGTCGTAACAAATCGAAAATTCTTTTTTAAAATAATCTCTCTGTAGAAAAAAATTAATTAAATTTAATAATAATTTAGTTATCAATTTTTAAGAGTACTATTTATATTTACCTTAACAGTTTCATTTAAAATATTTTCAAGATTTGTTCTTTGATCATCAAAGCAAGTGTTTGTCTGATTTAATGCAGCTTTCGTTGCATTATCAACTCGTTGTTTTGATAGCTCTAAACAACAAGTTGCATTATCTTTTGGATTAATATTTTGAAAAATATTAATTGCTTGAGCATTACTATTTATGAAAGCAAATTGTTGTATTTTTTGAATACTTATTTTCTTTATATTGTTCAATAAAGTATCACGAGAAATAAATAAATCTCTGAATGTTGTATAATTCATGTACTGATTTGGAGTTATCAAAGGTAGCAACTGAGTGTTTATCTGAAAAAAAAAAAAAAAACAATTCAAGTTAATTAAATTACAAACAATATTTTTAAATTAAAATTTTCATATTTACTTTTTTAACACATGCATTATAGTTATTTTTTGAATTAATAAATAAATTTTCTGCTGTACTATTAAAAGTATCCCAGCACAAATTAATTTCGGTTGACAATATTCCATTTAAATTATATAAATACGTTTGCATCATTTCATATTTTTTTATCATTTCTTTATCCATCATCAAAGTTTTTTCATTAATACATTTTAATGATTTTTGTATTGAATATTTTTGATCATAGCAAGATTGAATCAATGGTGAATTTTTGTAAGTCTAAACAATAAAAAAAATTGATTATTTTTAACAAAATACTTTGGAAATAATTTTTTTTTATATTTACATTGATCATTGTGATGATAAATTCTTCATATTTAAATTTCTTTTCACTTCGACATCTGGTATTTTGATCCCAAGCTCTAATTATATTTTCCATTACTTGATTTTTTGGTTCCTCAAGACATTTAGTTATATTTTTTTGATTATTATTTTTAATTAATTTATCAAATTCTTCAACAATGTTTGAATAAAAATTTTCTAAATTATTCCATTGATTTGACATTGAGGTTGATAAATATTTCATTTGATCTTCATATAAATATTCAAGTGAGTTACCATGAACCTGTTGATTGATAGCATAGTTTTTTTTAAATAATATAATATATTTTTGATATTTAAAAATATTATTTACGTACCTGGTATGAAAGATTCATCAGTAAAAAAAATACCAAGAATATTTTTAAATCCATCATTGACTAGATGCTTCAACAAACTGTGAGAGACCTAATTTTTATAATTAGTATTCGCACATCACCTTATATACCTCAGAGTTTATATCAAAGTCCAACGATTTGTATTTTCATAATATCATCGCGTGATTTTAAAAGATGTTATAAAACTAAAAAAAAAAAAATTCCACAGCTAGATTTTTTCTAGCGTTGTCAGTAAAACTGTGTTAATTGTTTATAAATTAAAATTTAAAGTCCAAATTTATTAATCATACGTTGCCAACGTGATCAAAATTTAATAATAATAAAAAATTCGAAACAAAATGTACTGAAATGTCCTATCATGGTTTCACACCCTGCAAATAAATAAATAAATAAATAAAATATTAAAACAGTAATTAAATAAGTTTATAAAAAATGATATTAGTTAATAAATTTTTTTTTCATATTTATTTTTAAAAGAATATTTTATTTTTAAATTTATTCCAATTAAAAAAAAAAATCCAACAATATTAAATACATAATCATGATTATCATGAATTATAAATTTTATTTATTAAATTAATTTTTAAATTTGTCAACTGTGATATGTTATTTTTTGAAAAATAATAACATTAATTTTTTTTAAATTTTATTATGACGACACATTTTTTTTTTAATTTAGATCTTTTATTTTTGTGATGAATTAATAATAAAAATTTCGTGTAATAAAAAATTGATAGATAAAAAAACCAACTTGAAATATTTTTGAATATTAATATTTATTAATGATGATAAATTCATAAATTAATAAATCAATAAAATTATCAGCGTTACTTTGTTTCGATGAATTAAAAATGTTTTCTTTTTTTATTTTGTTGACAATTTAAATCCACTAATAAATCAAGCAAAATGTAAAAATAATTTTTATTAGACATTTACTCAACAAGGAAAATTAAATTTAAAAATATTTTTATAATTAAGTTAATCCCTCTGAAAATTTTTATTTAATTCTTGATACAATAAATGATATTTTTTTTAATGTACATATGTTCAACTGGAGTATATTCAGTCATCTTGTTTACAAACAACGCTTTCAATTCAACTGACTGGAAAATACACACTAAAAGCTAAAATATTCTTGAACAGGAAAAATAAATAAAACTATTCTAAAAATAGGTACAGTTTAGTAAACATGGAAATTAAATTTAAAATAATATTTTAAAATATTTTTATAATTCAGTTGAACACTCTGAATAATTTTATTTAATTCTCGATACAATAAATGAGATAATTTTTATAAAAATAAATTGAAATTTAAATTAAAATATTAATTTTTCATCATGAAAAATATTAAAACAAAATTTATAAAAATCATGACGTTTTTTAAAATAAAATATTTAATGTACATTGATTATTTCTTTGACAATATCAATAATAGTATTATTAGTACTTGATGATGATTTATTTTTCACCATAAAATCATTATTTATATATCATCAACACAATTTTCAATAAATTTTTTTTTTTCAATGCAATTATCAAAGTGTTTGTTTGACTTTATAATAAATTCCTTAAAACTATTCATTGCATTGAGTAAACAATCAGAAATTAATGATGACAATAATTCATTTTTTTTTTCAATATAATCTGAAATATTTTCATGTGGTATTTGAACTTTTTCTATGTCTGTTGAGAAATTCCAATCAAAACATGAAAGTACAACTTTTAATGGTAAATTTTTTTCGTAACAAATAAAAAATTCTTCTTCAATATTATCTCTCTGTAAAAAAAAAATTAATTCAATTAATTAATAATTTAGTTATCAAATTTTAAGAGTAGTATTTATATTTACCTCAATACTTTCATCTAAAATATTTTCAAGTTTTGTTGTTTGATTACCAAAGCAAGTGTTTGTCTGATTTAATGCAATTTTCGTTGCAATATCAACTCGTTGTTTTAATAGCTCTAAACAACAAGTTGCATTATCTTTTGGATTAGTATTTTGAAAAATATTAACTGCTTGAGTATTACCATTGATGAAAGCAAATTGTTGTATTTTTTGGATACTTATTTTCTTCATGTTGTTCAATAAATTATCACGAAAAATAAATAAATCTCTAAATGTTGTATAATTCATATACTGATTTGGAGTTATCAAAGTTATCAGCTGAGTTTTTATCTGAAAAAAAAAAAAATTTAATTTAATTAAATTACAAACAATATTATTCAGTTGTAATTTTAATAATATTTACTTTTTTAACACATCCATTAAATTTATTTTTTGAATTAATAAATATATTTTGTATTGTACTATTACAAGTATCCCAACACAAATTAATTTCAGTTGACAATATTCCATTTAAATTATATAAATACGTTTGCATAATTTCATATTTTTTTATCATTTCTTTATCCATAATCAAAGTTTTTTCATCAATACATTTTAATGATTTTTGTATTGAATATTTTTGATCATAGCAAGATTGAATCAATGGCGAACTTTTATAAGTCTAAAAAATAAAGAAAATTAATTATTTTTAACGTAATACTTTGATAATTTTTTGCTTATTATTATTAACATAATAATTTTTTTTTTTAAATTACATTGATCATTGTGATGATAAATTCGTCATAATTAAATTTCTTTTCACTTCGACATCTGGTATTTTCATCCCAAGCACTAATTATTTTTGCCGCTAGTTGTTTTTTTGGTTCTTCAATACATTCAGTTATATTTTTTTGATTATTATTTTCAATTAATTTATCAAATTCTTCAACAATGTTTGAATAAAATTTTTTTACATTGTTCCATTGATTTGACATTGAGGTTGATAAATATTTCATCTGATCTTCATATAAATATTCAAGTGAGTTACCATGAACCTGTTGATTGATAGCATAGTTTTTTTTTAAATAATATGATATATTTTTGATATTTAAAAATATTATTTACGTACCTGGTATGAAAGATTCATCAGCAAAAAAAATACCAAGAATATTTTTAAATCCATCAGTGACTAGATGCTTCAACAAACTGTGAGAGACTTAAATTTGGTAGTTAATATTCAATAACATCACCTTATATACCTCAGGGTTTATATCAAAGTCCAACGACTTGTATTTTATAACAGCATCGCGTGATTTTAGAAGATGTTATAAAACTAAAAAAAAAATTCCACAGCTAGAATTTTTCCTAGTGTTGTCAGTAAAACTGTGTTAATTGTTTATAAATTACAATTCAAAGTCCAAATTTATTAACCATATGTTGCCAACGTGATCAAAATTTAATAATAATAAAAAATTTGAAACAAAATGTACTGTAGTTCTATCATGGTTAATTACACCCGGGGCTTATGCATATAAATAGATAAATAAATAAAATATTAATTAACAGCAATTAAATAAATTTATAAAAAATATTTATTTATTTTATATTAGTAAAACTTTGGAAGGAATATTTTTTTAAAAATTTATTTCAATTAACAAAAATTCAACAATATTAAATACATAATCATGATTACCATGAATTAAAAATTTTATTATTTAAATTAATTATTAAATTTGCCAACTGTGATATGTTTATTTTGAAAAAAAATAAAATAAAATTTTTTTTTATTTTATCATGACGATACATTTTATTTTTGATTTAGATCTTTTTTTTTTTTTTTATAATATCATCACGTGGTTCTAGAAGATGTTATTCAACTAAACTCATGTTATACTCAGTATTTTAGGTAAAAAATTGTGTTAATAGTTTTTGAATTACAATTTAAAGTCCAAATTTATTTAGAACAAAAGTTATCGTATGTTACCAACGTGTTTAATAATAATAAAAATATTTGATAATAATAAAAAATATTTATCTTATTTATTTGAATTAATAAAAATATTATTTTTCATATAAATTTTAAAAGAATATTTATTAATGTATAAAATATATTTTTATTGACAAAAAAAAAAAGACGAAGAAAACATGAATATTTTCTCTGTTAATCAATTTAAAAAAAAAAACGGAAAAGAGGCAAAGAAAATATGGATATTTATTGAAAATGATTCATCACCAAGTCCAGGATAATTTATATAAAAAAAAAAAAAAAAAATGATAAATGCTATGATGACTGAGTGAAGGAAATGGTGACGAATTAAAATATAAATAATTCAATAAAATAAAGAATCGAGTATACAGTATACAGTTTTACTAAACAAAATAATTTAATAATTATTTTATTTAAATAATAATATTATTACAGAATAATAGTGCAAAAAAAAAAAAACAAATGTAAAACAAATCATATACACATTTGCTCATTTTAAATTTTAATTCATATACAATGCCTTCAAATATAAAATTAAATTTCAATTATTTATTACGCAAAATTTTTATTTTTAATTCAAGTTTTAAGTATTGAAAATTCACTGATAATATTTTCAATCTCTCAGAGAGAAGTCTCCGAAATGTTATTCAGCATTCTCCATGGTACTTCCTCTGTTCCATTTTCAGATATTAAAACAGGCTCAATAAGTGTACAGACTTCAAATAAAATTGTCAAAGTATCATTTGGCAAAAGTTTCATGGATTCATCAATGATACCATCGACAGATATTTTATTAATATACTCATTAGAATATGTATATTTTTTATCTTTATCTTGATTGATCAAAGACACTGTAAAATTTTGTCTTCCAAATTTTCTTATGCTGTCAACAGTTATTTTAATACACGCTGGCTCTGGGTCATCATGACTCTCTGGTTTAATTGATTCAACTGTCAATCCCCAGGTGCCTACTGATTTATTGCCGGATATAAGTTCAGGTGACATAAAAACAAAGCCATGTTTAAAATGCACTGTAAAATGTTCAATCGACCACTCGAATGCATCATTTTCTATTTTACTTGCTGTTCGAAATTTCGTAACGATACTATATTTTTCACCAAATTCTGACATTTTTAGCACAAATTAACAATTTAAATAATTTTTTAGCTTATAACTGCGTGGAAATATAAATAACTTTTAAAATAATATTAATGTACTAACAGGGTGTAGCCCACTGCAAATAATTGACAAACTTTTTCTCTTGTCTACTTGTTAAATGACAATGACACACTGGAACAGTTGGAGTTCAAGTGACACATGTTAAATATTATTTTTATTTATTTCCTCAAACCTTGATAATTTTCCTACTTGAAATATTAAATAATTAATTTATCAACATATAAAAACAAATAAAATGATTCAAGTTATCAGCAGCTTCATATAGAAAAAAAAAAAATACAAATTTATTTTTCATGCTTTTTTTTATTTATTTAAACATTAGTATTAATTAGACATTTTTTTTTTTCATTTTTTTTTTGTTACATGCATAATTGTTTTATCGTAAAATTTAATTATTATAAAATAATAAAAAACCCCATTGTTTTCTTGATTAAAAAATGAAAAGAAAATTAAAGAAAAATGGATTAATAATTGAAAAAAAAAAAACAAAAAAAAAAACAAACTTACAAGTTTCAAAATCAGCTCATGATTAATAATAATAATTAGAAAAAAAAAATAAAAAAAGAAGAATCAAATTTTAAAAAATAATATTAAAGTTAAATTGTTGTCAATGGAGTTTAATAATTAATAACTTTTGCTGATGACCAAGCTGAAGAAACAACACGTGCTGATGATGTATCACCAGGTATTCTAGTCAAACTTTTAAATGAAGTTCCACGTCCAATAGCAGGAAATTGTTTTGAATCATTTTCAAAATGTTGTGTAACACGTCCAAGTCTTGGAAAATCATTATCAAATTTTTTTTCATTAGCTTTTTGATCATTTAATTTAATATTTTGTAAATTTTTAGCAATAATATTAATAGTGCTGTTATTATTTTTTTTCAATTGATTGTCATGATGTGGATCTTCTTCAGCAATACTTAATGTACTTTGTAAATTTTGTTGTGATGCCAAGACCATTTGTTTTCTGATTGCACCCATTGATAAATTTTCCAAAGACATTGTTTTTGATTCAGAAATTGGACGTCTTAATGGTTCATTTATATGGAAAGCTGATCCACCAAGAGACGATGAAGATTTGTTGTTGTATTTTAACATTGAATGATGACGTGGTGGTGGAACGACATTTGTAACTTCTAATTTAGCATGACGTTTACGTTCAGCTTCACGAAAAGCTTTTCTTTCACTTTTTGGTGCAACAGCTAAATGACGAAATACAGATTTATCCTCAATTGTTTTACTGGGATCGTAACCTGGTCCAACTCTTTTCTGTAAAATAAATAAAATAACACATGATTATTTTATGAAAAAAATTTCCAATTCAAGTGGTACTTACAGTGTCCCAATTTTCATCACCAAAGTCAATATTTTTTCGTTCTTTTATGATGGTTTCTAATGAGAGTATACCACTCAATGGTTTTTCATCAGTGGTGTAAGAGTATTCATGAACACTCTTTGCATCTGGACAAGTCTCAAGATGATGCTGATAATAAAAAAATAAATATAACATTAGTTTAATGATTAAACAGCGATATATCTTGATGAATGAATTATTTAAAAAGAAAATAATTAGCCAACTACTTGATTGTTGAAGAAAAAACAATTCAAGTATTGTTCTTGATGAATAAATTCAACAAAAAACAAGTAGTACATTGATTTGTGATGGAGATAAATAAAAAAAAATTTATTTATTTGTTTAAAAATAAAATTAAAAACTTACAGGAAAGACAATTGTGTCAACGATGTGTGTTATGTTGTATGGACACTTGGACTTCTTGGACATGTCATGTTGTCTTTCACATTTTAAAAGATGTGGTTGCATTCGGTGCTTCAATATTCTATGACTTTCATCAAGTGGACAAATCACGTATTGGCTGGCTGTTGGCATTTTGATGAGATTTTAATTTATCCTGAAAATTTTTTATCAAAAAAAAAAAAAAGGAAACACAGCTTGATTAATTGATTGATTTTAAAAGAATAATTAAAATAAAATTAATAATTGATTTACTTTTAATTAGCAAGATGAATTAATTGATTAACAATTTTTTAATTTTTTAACAACTTTATATTACGAATAAAGAACAAAGAAGCAATTTTTTTTATTTTATAGTGAAGTTTTCGGTGGCGGTTGGTGTTACCTTGGCTGTGGACTTGTTTGAACTGGCATAAAAAATTAAATGAATCACACTGAATCACACAAACACAAATGTAAACAAAAGCAACAACAAAGGGCCCTCTTTTTTTTCACGAGAAAAAAAAAAATGAGACACTTAGAACAGAGAGCGAGAGAGATAAAAAAACGTAACGGCCCAAATAAAGTATTTTTTTTTCTTTATAGAATTTATTTATTAAAAAGCAAGTTGTTGTTGTTAATAAATAATTATTTATATTATTTAAAAAAAAAAACACAATAAATACCTATTAAAATATATATTTTCATTTTTAAAATTAATTTTTATATAAATAATTAGACAAAAACAATTAAACAAAAAAAATAAAATAATTTAATGTCAAATTTTAATT
>MKYW01000035.1:63296-88421 GCA_015776835.1 Aphidius ervi | reverse complement strand
AAGTTTGTATGTGTATTTATAAAGAATAATATTGTCCAACGATACAACGACAACGAAAGTCGGCTGATGTTGAATAGTCTCCGGTAAAAAAAAATTTTTTCATTACGGATATAATGACAAACGCGTCGTCAACAGCGTGCCACTGGCCGATTGCTCGCCAAACCGTGTCGCAAGTAATTCGATTCTCGGTCACGAGCGTGATTGTCATTTTTATAATTGACCAGTGCCACTTGACGACCTTGTATCAAGACCACGACAATAATCATCATCATCATCATCAACAACAACATTGACATCATCATCAACATCAACAAAAACAACATCATCATTCACATCAACATCAACATCATCATGATAAATAATTAATACAACGACAGTTGTTATTTAAACATCATCAAATACGCAACAATTATTTCTACCGGGTACAACGATCTTGATCACAATCACAAAAATAATAATAACAACAACAATCAAACTGTGGTCTTGTTAAGTCATTTGTTAACGATTAACACTGACATTATATTATTATTTTATTTTTATACGCGAGTGTTAATATCTTTTTACTCAACAATATTATTGTTTTTGTTAATTTATTTTTTATTTTTCTTCTATTTTTAGTTTAAATTTTTGTATGGAAGTTGATAGTTTTATTGGTAAATTAAAAAAAATATACTGCTCATTTGAAATGATAAATCATTGTTGGATTAAAAAAAAAAAAAAAATTAATAAATTATTTTTAATTTGGGTTTATTGATTTTTTTAAAAAATAAATTAATTTTTTTGTGTTGTTGATCAAGTGGAGTTTATGCAAAATAAGAAAATGCAAACATTTACAAATCTTGCATTTGGAAATGTCTTCAAAAAAAAGGCACGTGTTTATAATTATTAATAAAGAAAAAAATATAAATATTTATAATTAATTTTAATTATTTATATTTGGACTTTATATTTTTTGATTTATTTTAATTTTTTTTTTTTTTATCATTTGTAATCTTTTTAAGTGACGCTAGTGATTGATAAGATAAATCAATGAGTATACGTGTAAATTTACGCATAAAATTTAACCGAAAAAAAAAAGGATTGTTAATTTAATTTATAAAAATTAACACAGATTGATGATATAATTTTTATAAATTTTTTATTGAATTTTTTTAGCAGCAGAATAACAAAGCCGCAGGTGGATCACCAGGTGGTAGTACACCACCACCACCAACGTTGATAAACAAAATCAAGTATCAAGCAGGTGGTCCTGTTATCAAAAAAGACAAACGTCAAAGCAGCTCAAGATTCAACATTACCAAGAATCGTGAACTGGCTAAATTGCCATGTTTAAACGGTAAGTTTTTTTCAAAAGAAAACAAACAAAACCAATTATTGTTTCCACGTGTTAATTAAAAAATCATTGTCTATTAAAAAATATTCAAAGACAATTAATTTAATAACATAAATAAAATTTATATTTATCAATAATATCAATGGAAATAATTTTAATTTCATTGATAATTATTTCGATTTGATTAATGACGAAACCGACGTAACAAAATTTCATTGTGATAGATAATTCGATTGGGGTTTTCATCCCTGTCCTTTGTCAATATTTTTATGTAACTTGATAATAAATAAAAAAAAAATAAACGTTTAAATAATACCATTAACAAATTCCCAGTTGGTAGATTAATGTTGGTGTTATTTCAACATGAATATATATTTTCTACCTACGTCAGAGAATATCGATTATAAGAACATGGGGTCGCGCAGACGCCGGATGTATATTTCGTTTTATTTTCTGGTCCCTGGTCTCGGTTCTTCAAGTAAACAGTTACCCCAAAAGTCTGCTATCGTTATTACTACTTGAATTTTAATTATTTTTTTTTTTTCTACTACTATATTTATAATAATATATAATTGTGTATGTCTTTTTAAAATTTATAACAAAACGTAATTTTACTTGACCAAGATTATTATCATATCAATATTCAAAGTGACCAATACTTTTATTTATTTTTACTCTTTATTTAAATAATAAACAATATCAAGCGTTATTGTGGCTCAATAATAAACAACGATTATTTATAATAAATATATTTTTTTATTTGAAAATTCATTGATTTTTATTTTGAATAATATAATCAATGCAAATAAACATTTGGCATTTTCCACGCTCAACAAATAATTGACAAATGTCCAATCGATATTCAAGTGAAAATGGCACTTTGACGTTTTGTTGGCAATCTTGAGTGTTGCGTTATATTGGCAATATTATTTGTGGTTTAACTTGATTAAATATTAAAAATAAAAATTATAATTAAAAAACGACGAAACTTGTTAATCAAAAGAAACAAAATTGTCTTGTTTATATTTATATATTTTTTTTCATTGTTAAATTGGTAAAGTTGAAATATAAAAATAAAAAAAACTTGGGGTTTGTTTGGTTGAATGAATTATTGAATAACAAAAAGGTCATTGACCGACAGAGAATTTAAAAAAAAAAAGTAATATTCCAACACGATGGTTCATGTTGGTGGTGGTATGAATCCCTCAGTGGGTAGTGGTTTACCTAAAAGTCCAAGTTTTCATCAGGGTCTTGCATATGCTGCTGTGTTACCTCATGATATGAATAATAAACAACGTCAACCTATTTCTGCTCTTCAATATCAACCACTTCAATCATTACTTCTTGGTAAAATTCAACTAACAAAAACAATTAAACTAACAATCAATTTTATATTTTTTCATTAAATAATTTCTTTGTTTTCTTTGATATTTATTATTGATTGACTCTTTTTTTTTTTTGCAGAAGCTCAACAGCCAAATGAAAGAGAAGAGCTTTTTATACAAAAGCTTCGACAATGCTGTGTTTTATTTGATTTTGAAGCTGATCCATTGTCTGATTTAAAATGGAAAGAAGTAAAACGTGGTGCATTAATGGAAATGGTTGATTATGTTACTAAAAATAAAGGTGTTATTACTGAGCTGATTTATCCAGAAGCTGTTAATATGGTAAATTAATTATAATATAAATAATTAATTGCGTTAAAAAAAAAAAAAGTGAAAGCTAATTTGTTATTTTTTTAGTTTGCAGTTAATTTATTTCGAACTCTTCCACCATCATCAAATCCAAATGGTGCTGAATTTGATCCTGAAGAGGTAGTTTAAATTATTTAATAATTATTTTATAAATTAATAATTTAATTGTTTTGTTTATAATGATGGTTTTTGTTTCATTTAATTTTTAAGGATGAGCCAACATTGGAGGCAGCATGGCCACATCTTCAGCTTGTCTATGAATTTTTTCTTCGACTTCTTGAATCACCTGATTTCCAACCATCAATTGCAAAACGTTATATTGATCATAAATTTGTTTTACAATTACTGGAGCTATTTGACTCTGAGGATCCAAGAGAAAGAGATTTTCTCAAGACAACATTACACAGAATTTATGGAAAATTTCTTGGTCTTCGTGCTTATATAAGAAAACAAATAAATAATGTATTTTATAGATTTATCTATGAAACAGAACATCACAATGGTATCTCAGAATTATTGGAAATACTTGGAAGGTAATTAATAAAATAATTATTTAATAAAAAAATAAATTAATAAAATGGCTTTTTTTATTTTAACAGTATTATCAATGGTTTTGCTCTTCCATTAAAAGAAGAACATAAAATTTTTTTATTAAAAGTACTATTACCATTACATAAAGCAAAATCATTATCTGTTTATCATCCACAACTTGCTTATTGTGTTGTACAATTTTTGGAAAAAGATCCAAGTCTTACTGAGCCAGTTATTAAAAATTTACTTAAATTTTGGCCAAAAACTCATTCACCCAAGGAAGTTATGTTTTTAAATGAACTTGAAGAAATACTTGATGTCATTGAACCAGCTGAATTTCAAAAAATAATGGATCCATTATTTAGACAGCTAGCTAAATGTGTATCATCACCACATTTTCAGGTATAAAAATAAAAAAAAAAAAAGACAAGCAAAGTTAAAACAAAATCAATAATCAATAATTTATTTATTTTCTTAAAGGTTGCTGAAAGAACACTTTATTACTGGAATAATGAGTACATAATGTCTTTAATATCTGATAATTATTCTTCAATTTTGCCAATAATGTATCCTGCATTGTATAAAAATTCACGTAATCATTGGAATAAAACAATTCATGGATTAATTTACAATGCATTAAAACGTTTAATGGAAATGAATCAAAAAGTATTTGATGAATGTACCCAACAATATACACAGGTAGCTAATAATTATATAAATTTATCAATGTAATTAATAATTAATTAATTAAATAAAATTTAGGATCGACAAAAAGAAAAACGATTAGTTAAAGATCGAGATGAAGCATGGAATCGTGTAGAAACATTGGCAATGAAACATCCAAATTACAATATAGTTCCACATGGAAGTCAAAATAATTTGAATAATTCAACAATGACACTTGACAGTCCACCATTAGATGATGATGGTGAAAATGATACTGTTCCTTTGACACTGGAAAAAATTGAAGCCAAGGCAAATGAGGTATTAATATTTTTTTATATTTATCAAACATTGATTTATTGATAAATAATAAATTATAAATATGTTATATTTTTATTTAAACAGGCTAAGAAAATAACAAATGTCAACAAAGTTAAACCACTTTTACGAAGAAAAAGTGAATTACCACAAGATTCATATACAATGCGTGCATTATCTGATCATAAACGTGCTGATGAATACCTTGAAACACCACCAGATCCGAATAATTGCTAGTCCCTGTCTAATTAACTTCCGATATATCCTTTATTTTGATGCTTAAAAAATGATAATAAAAAAATTTACCTAAACAATATGGATCGAGAAATCGCATCTATCGAGGCAGGGCCTCATCAAAAAAAACATAAAAACAAAAAAAAGAGGCCGGCAAATTTTACTATTCATTCGGATGCAGGTTATCTATTTCTATATTTTTTTTTTTTTTTCTTTTTCATTTTCTCGAGTGTAATAATAATCTAAAAATAAATAAGCAAAAAAACATATTAAAATATACAAAATATAATAAATACAATAATGTTTATTATAAATATTATTTAATTTTTTTCATTAGTAAATGTCGGAAGTTTAACAAAAAAATAATAATAAAACGGTGCAAATTATGATGGTTAAGTATGTTTGAATTGGAACAACAAGACTAAATGTATAGCGTTTTATTTTTTCATTTTTTTTTTTGCCACGATTGTGACAAACAATGCAATGTGTTTAGTAAGACAATTTTTTTTTTATATATATAAATAAAATGGGGTTGTTTAAAATAAATTCAATTTAAAAAAAAACAAAAAAAATATTCAGTCTTATTATTTTTTTGGTAATTAAAATTAAAATTTAATTGATAAATAAAATATATACATTTGTTGAATTATTAAATTCAATTTTATAAATGAATAATGAAAAAAAAAAAAAAAATTTATATTTTTATTTTATTAAAATAATAATGATATATTTGGTATTGATATTGCCAAAATTTAATCGACTGCCTCTCGTGTCGAGCACTCTCCAAAGGTGCCAAGAGCCATGCTTGACATTTATAAATAAAAAAATATTAAATAGCTATATGCATCAGATGACTGAATGAATTTAAACAAAAATATTAATTACGAAATTTATGTATTGTCGGACCGAATTACGTTAAACATGCCTTTTGTTAAAAAAAAAAAAATTTAATCAAATAAAAACGCCAATTGAGCAATCTTTTTTTTTAATTAAAAAAAAAAAACAAAATTAAATAGTAATAATAATAATAATAATAATATTAATAATAAGCATATTATAGTTGAAGCAAAAGAAAAAAATAAAAATAAAAATTGGACAAGTAGATATGTGTGCTTGAAGCTGAAAAAATAAAATAAAAATTTTCAAATCTTGTAATTAATAAAAATGCTTTTATTATGTTATTTTATTTCGAAATTTTCTTCTGGAAAAATTGAGTAGTTATTTGGGCGAATGAATAAGACATTTGAAATTTAAAAATAAACTAATAAATTTTTACAAGTCTTTGCTCTGCTGGCAGGCTGTTAAAATATACCTTTACTTGTTGAAAATAAATATAAAATATGATTGAAATGGGAAAGCTATAATGTAAAAATAATTCAGCATGTATATTATGATTAAAATAACAAGCCAATAAGTTATCCAAATTATGTAAGGATAAAACAGAACGGTTCGTTTTATTGTTTTTTTTTTAAATCGAAAATATTTAGTATAAATTGTACAACGTTTATAATAAATTATGGTATTAATTACTCTTGCACATATTGCGGTCGTTGGTTGATATTAACGCATACTATAATCATCCACATATACACAAAAAAAAAAAAATCAAATTAAAAGAGTAATGTTAATTTTAAATAAAACCTTATTAATTCATACTCACACACGATAATAAGTTTAAATAATTTTTCATGTAAATTATAATCGCTCGTTATTATTTTTTTTTTTTTTAAATTGAAACGAAAAAAAAAATAAACAGTTTTTTTTTTTAAATGCTTACGTGCTTTTCATCGCTATGTGTATAACATTTTTATTGAAAACGAAAATTTGTAATTTGTTTGAAGGTCTAGTTTTGTATAGCATATGAAGAATGAAAAGTTCTGATAATATAATGATAATAAAAAGAAATTAAACATAAAAAACAAAACAGATTAATTAAATTTTGTAATGGTTATTTTGTTTTTATTTTTAAAAAAGTAATAATAATATGTTTTTCTCTGTTGAAAAGGAAAATGGCTATTGATTCATCAAGCTATCAAATGGTACGAATAAAAATTATTGTAAATGCATTAGTATAATTTGAAAAAAAAATTTTCTTCCGGGATTTTTTGTGCTCAAATTATTGAGAAATCTTGTCCCCATTATCATGTAAGTTTTTAAAAAAATTCTCCTTGCCGTTCAATTACTAAGAAAAAAATATCGAAAAAATGACATGGTGCTTGTCAAATTTATAACTCCGGAAAAAAATTTATTTCTCGAAACTTTGTGTACCTAAATACTTGGAAATCCTTCCCTCTGTTATCCTGTAAATTTTTGAAACAATTCTTGCGACGGTTTAATTACTAGAAATAAAATAACATCGAAATCGAAAAAATGACATAGTGCATATAGTGCTATTTGGCTTAAAAAATTTATCTCTTGGAATTTTTTGTGCCTCAATTGATTAGAATCCTTCCTTCTAGTATCTTGTGAATTTTTAGAACAATTCTTATTTGAGTTTTATTACTGCGAAAAAATTAATATCGAATTCCTTTAACTAAATACTTTTTGGTAAGTTAAAATTAAATATTTGGCAAAAAAATTAGATTGTCTTTTTGTAGCTTATTGACATAATAATAAAAACTATTTATTTTTCTATGTAACAAGAGTACTCACTAAAATCATAGACCTATGTATATTATATAGCAAAAATAATAAACAATTTGCTATATTTATTTACTTGCTGCTTGTAGAAATAATTTTATTATTGACTTTATTTCAAGTGTACCACGGTAAGTTTTATCACAAGTTAAATCTATGAATAAATCTATGCTATAGCGTAAGTATATTAAAAAATATTAAAACCGTTTCACTAAGTATAGTTATAAGTGTATAGTTAAAATATACCTTGTTGAAAATAAATATAATATGATTGAAATGGGAAAGCTATGATGTTTAATAAAAATAATTCAGCATGTATATTATATTGATTAAAATAACAAGCCAATAAGTTATCCAAATTATTTAAGGATAAACCAGAACGGGTAGTTTTTTTTGTTTTTTTTTTTAAATCGAAAATATTTAGTATAAATTGTACAAGGTTTATAATAAATTTCGGTATTAATTACTCTTGCACATATTGCGGTTGTTGGTTGGTATTAACACATACTATAATCATCCACACATACACAAAAAAAAAATAGAATTAAAAGAGTAATATTAATTTTAAATAAAACCCCATTATTTCATAACTCACACGAAAATAAGTTTAAATAATTTTTCATGTAAATTATAATTGCTTGTTATTATGATTATTATTTTTTTTTTAAATTGAAACAAAAAATAATAAACATTTTTTTTTTTTTAAATGCTTACGTGCTTTTCATCGCTATGTGTATAACATTTTTATTGAAAACAAAAATAATGATAATAAAAAGAAATTGAACACAAAAACAAAAAAAAAACAGATTATTTAAATTTTGTAATGGTTATTTTGTTTTTATTTTTAAAAAAGTAAAATGTTTTTCTCTGTTGAAATGAAAAATGGAAGGTGGATATTGATTCATCAGCTATCAAATGGTACGAATGATAATTACTGTAAAGGCATTGATATAACTTGAAAAATCTACTTCCTATTATCATGTAAATTTTTAAAACAATTCTTCTTACCGTTCAATTACTAGAAAAAAAATCACATCAAAATCGAAAAAATAACATAGTGCATATTTGGCTTAAAAAAATTATCTCTTGTAATTTTTTATGCCTCAATTGATTAGAATCTTTCTTTCTATTATCTTGTGAATTTTTAGAACAAATCTTATTTCAGGCAAATGTTCGGACAAATTTCTCCAACCTTTCTCCAACCAAAAATTTACTCCAACTTTTTTCCGACTTTTCTCCAACTTTTTTCCGCCATTTCTCCAACCTGAAATTTACTCAAACTTTTTTCCAACCTTTCTTCAACCAAAAATTTACTCTAACTTTTTTCCAACTTTTTTCCAACTTTTCTCCAACCATGGGTCATTTTCGTAAAAAGGTGGAGAAAAGTTCGAGAAAAGTCGGAGAAATATTTCTACCAGGGTTGATATGATGTATTATTATTTTCTTGATTTATAATGTCATCTTGATTTTGTGTATTAATGTTTTCATCAAGAAATGATCTATTTAGTGAATCATTTGAATAATTTAAAACTGATAATTCATTTTCGATTCTCACAATTTTTGCTCGGGAACTAGTTGATTTATTTTCAGATAATTTTCTTTTGTTCTTTGAGTGACCATCAGATCGCATGCTGCATAAATCTTTATTTTTTTTTTCAATATAAGTTTTGACAAAATGGCCATTATCATTACCATGAATTAAAAAATCATATTTTGAAAGTTTAAAAGTTGGACCCGGCCATGTCGTTAATACCGTAATTTTAATGTATTGAATGGGATAAATTTTATTACCCATCATAATCGTTTTTTTTAATTGAAAAATTTCTGAAATTGAATCATTTCGTAGTTCATCTTCTGCTAAGTCGATCCAATTATCATCATTTTCAAACAAACCACATATTTTAAAGTTTTTCATATTACATCCATCTGTTTCTGCAAGCTTTACAAAAATGATAGATGTTAATGTTGACTTTCGATCGAGTTTCAATATCACATACTGTAGCAAACAAAATATAAACAATTGTTTAATGGATTCATTAAAAAATTCGGTACAGCAGATTAAAATTGATATTAATTGTTTAATAAGTTAAATACTCAATAAAAACAATAATATTATTATTATATAATTCCGTTTAGAAATGAATTGAAATGTTACTATTTCTCATAACTTAGTGTTAAATAATCATAAGATTGTTATATTAAAAACTTGTTATAAGCCCTGGTGGAAATATTTCTCCGGAATTGCTCCGGATTACTCCGGAAAAAAATTTTAATGGGCCAATTCCGGAGTGATACGGAGTATTTCCGGAATTTTACGGAGTGTTTCCGGACTTTTACGGAGTATTTCCGGAACTTTACGGAGTTTTTCCGGAATTTTACGGAGTTTTTCCGGAGTTTTACGGAGAAATTATTTCCACCAAGGAGTTAAGTGAATATCATAATTTTATAATGATTGTCGTCATATATATTAAAAATTACTTAATTAATATTAATAATCAATTACATTTCATAAAAATTATTTGTACATACCTGATGAAGATTTGATGTCTGAACCAATTGATGATTAAAGAAAATATTTCTATTTTAAATATAAAAATTTTCATAATATTATTTATTTATGTTGTTTATAATACAAAATGATAAAAATAAATATACATACTTTTTTGGTAAAGAATCTGAAGATTTACTGCAAATTCTATGTCCTAATGCTCTAAATTCCGATGACGACTCCATGTTGCTTCTTTGATGATGTTTTTATTTATTTATTATTGCTGTCTGCTCTATTTTATTTTATCAAATTTTGCTCTTGTCTCTTTCTCTCTTTCACTCTCTCTTATCCGTTCACCGTTGTTTTCAATTTGCTCAGATTGGTAAAATTTTCATATTTACAAAAAAAAAAAAGATCTTTTTTTTAATCATAAAAAAAAACAAAAATTGTATGTATGCGTTTTGATAAAAAGTAAGTTGATGTTTGTAATTATTCACTTTATAACCTCTTAATTATTATACCTATTATTTTTTAATTTATCAAACAATAATTATATTTAATTAATTTATCATTGTTGTTGTTGTCATTTTACATTATCAAAATAAGATAAATTAAAAAATGGGTGATATCCTTCAGGGGAGATGAAAGATCCTAGATTTTCGGGTCTTGCAAGAGATCCAAAATTTAAACCAATTAAAAAAAAAGAAAAAAAAAATTGAAATTAATGAGAGATTTAATTTGTTGAATTAAGATGTATTTAATGCCCCAAAAAATTTTTAAAAATCAACAGATTATGCCGATGATAATATTATGAAAATTTGTTATTTTAAATAATTAACAATAAATAATTTGTTAAATATCTATTTTAAAAAAAAAAAATAGTTTTTTATTTTTAATTATAAAATTATTGTTGGTATTGAATTGAAAATTACTATCTATATGCAAAAATTATATTATAAAATAATTTTTAAACAATATAATTATAAGTCCACAATATTTGAAAATAATTAGTAATTATTAATTACCCTCGATAAAATATATATTTAATTTGTTTTTAAAAAAAATTTTTAATTTGTAATTTTTTTCTTTCTTTCAACGTTATTCGTCAATATAATACCTTTCATTCAGTGTATATTTTTCATTAAACTTTAAAAGAAATTAATTCTATAAACTATTTTTAATAAAAAAAATGCAATATTTTTTAATTATAATTTACAATGATATACTATTAAAAATATAATTTATTAATTTTTTTTTTCTCTGTCACAAAATAAGGTAATAAAATTAAATAAATTATTAGTATTTCTATAACTGTAATTTAATCTATAAATATTTAATTTCAATGAAAAATTAACTCTTATTTTTCAGATCACTTCCTCAATGTCTCGACAATTTTTAATTCATTATATTACTTTATTTAATAAATACATTAAATTTTTACCTTATAAAAAATAATAATATTAATTTTTCTCTCTTCATTTCATGATGAATTTTGATGTATAAATTGAGGGTCCGGATGCAATAACACGTCGAGCGCTCGAAGACAAGAAAATGCTATGTTGCTGTGGGTGGACAATAAGAAAAATTAAAATTGAAAAATTAAAAAAAAAAAAAATACAGTCGTCGATAAANAATTTTATCAGTCACGAGTAGATTTTTTTCACGCAAACTAATATAAAATTAAAGTGTGTTTTTTTTTTTAAATTTAATTACTATTTGTTTTACTGCAAAATTTTATTTTTCAAGTACAAAGAAGCTTGACTCTTTGTGCATTCCACGTGCAGCATAAAAACGCACATTGTCGTAATAGTAAAGCTAAAAATCGTAAAGCTCGATTTTTCGATTTCAAAAATAATTGAGATAAAATATAAATAAAATTAAAAAAATAATAAATAAGTAAATAAACTCTCAAAATTACTTGAAAAATAAATCTAAATTATATTTTATAGATTTATATCTTAAATTATTTGCTAAATATATTTAAATTATAATAAAATATTAATTATATACATTTTCTTTTGCCATACAAATTTTAGAAATATATTTTTAATATTTTCATTTAAATGGTTCAATAAACAATATATAGAATGAATTTAAAATCTACAAATATAAATTTAAATATACCTTGTAGACTAAGTTCAACTTGAGAAAGTAATGAACAGTATGTTATGATTTTTATTACGAAAAAAAAAAAAAAAGGACAAAAAGTATTTACCCCAAAAACCAAAAATATTTTTAATAAAAAAATATTAAAAATATATATATTTATATGAAAAATAAAATGTTATAATATGAAATTAAAATAAATATCAAAACTTCATTTCAATTTTGATTTTGGAATGCAATTTTTTAATATCTATTTATTATTTCTTTTATTTAAAAATACTTGGAAAATATGTAATTTAGATAAATATATATTGGTGCCAATGACGATTTCGAATTGACAAGTAAATATTTAGCGAATGCATAAGAAAAAAAAGTAGATTTTTTTTTAGTATATGAACTCTTATCTAGGAAAATTATGATTAGACTATTTTTTTGTAGCATATTAACATGATACTAAATACGTCATTTATTTAAACAAGAGTACTCACTAGCACCATAGATTATTATAAAGCTAAAATAATAAACAATTTGCAATATTTTTTTTTTTTTTACTGGTTGCAGGAATAATTTAATTATTGATTTTATTTTAATTGTACCACTGTAGGTTTTATCAAAAGTTAAATCTATATAAATAAATCTATGCAATACAGCATAAGTACAAAAATATAATAAAACTATTTCACTAAGTGCATTGGTAATTTTTTATATTAAAAATTAAATATTCAATATTTACGTGTGCATGCAGGGCATAACGCAAACAAAGCCATTAGTAAAGACATTATTGTCAGTTGTCGTTTCAAGCTGAAAAGAAAAACACACAGTGAAAATGAAACTAAAAGTACGAATAAAATTATTTGTATTAATTATTTTTGTGTCATTGATTTCCGCAAATTACATTAGTGATCATTTAAAAAATTTAATTAATGTAAAAGCTCGAGTTGATGCAGCTATTGATACAATTAAATTTTGTTTTTCAAATGAGGCAAAACATGGAACAGTCTTTGTTGGTAGTGTTGAAAATTTTAACATTGATTTACTCATGAATTATGGACCAGTTATTATTTTTGACAATAAATCAATGACAGCTGATGATGGATTATTAAATGAAGATTACAAATTAAATATTTTCATTGTAACACTTGAGCCTGACTTTGAAATTAATATTCAGCAATTGAAAAAATCACCATGGTGGAACCACGGAGGATTTTTCATCATCATTGACAATGGTCTATCAAATACAACAAACTGCAAGGATGCTAGAAATATTTTACAAAATGCTTGGAAAATTGATATTTTACGAGGAATATTTATTTGTACTGATGGTGAAAATAATCGTGTTACTTTTTACACATTTAATCCATTTACAAATAGAGCTGCACCTTCGTTTTGGAAAAAATCAAGATTATATGTACAAAATCAAACTGCGGAAGATCAATGGACTCTTTATCGCCGAGAATACAATCCAAGTGAGTTATTGATTAATTAATTAATTAATAATGATTTTATATAAACATTATTTTTTATTTTTAGAATTATTAAACTGCAAGTCTCTTGATTACGACAAAACTCGTCATTTGGATGGCTATCGAGGAATAAAAGTGGCTTTTACTGGCAACTTTTCACATGAGAAACACAAAGTAGCTGTTAATTTTTTGTATCAACAGCTAAATGCAACATTATCATTGTTAAAAATTTACGACATTGTAGATATTAATGATCAAGGGATAGCTAACAACGATATAGCAAAATTATTAGTCAACGGTTCAATTGATATAAGTCTACGGTTTATACCAAGAGTTTACATGAAAGATATTACAGCTTCTGATATTATTTATCCAGCTGGTTTGAGTTTTCTAAGTCAAGATAGAGGTAAAAAAAGTATGTTTGATCAAATTTACGAATTATTTGGCTGGCGATTAATTTTGATTATTTTGAATATTAGAAATAATTAGAATGTGGAGCAATGCAGGTTTTTTAAAACCACCAATTGATTTACCATCCAGAATTTATTTATTTGGTATTTTCTTTCTAGCTCTAATTTTATGCTCAGTTTTTCAAGGTAAAATTCTCGGTTTTCAATTGAATCCAAATCCAGAAAAAAATGTTGATACTATGAATGATTTAATTGTAACATTTAAAAATTACAAAATTTACGGACTTAAAATGACGTATATGTTTTTGGATGAAAAATTGATTAATCGGTTTGTACCATTTAAAAATGTTGATTCTTGTGTTGAACACGTTCTCAATGATTCATCAAATGTTTGCTTGCATGGAGTATTTTTGTTGAAAGACAGAGCTTTACAATATCCACAATTGTATTTAGCAAAAAGACCATTTATTAAAACTTATTCAATTTTGGCAATGCGAAAAAATTGGCCATTAACAAAGCGTGTTAATGAAATTTTTAAAAAATATATTGAGCATGATTTAATGAAATATAAATTAGTGCATGTAAATAAAATACGAAATGATGGTACATCCAATGAACCAAGACCACTAAAACGTCAACATATAAATTTTGCACTTAAATTTTTAGCAACGGGATTGACTATTGCATTTTGTGTTTTTATTATTGAACTATTTTGGCATGAGAGAACAAGATCAATCATTTCACAAATGTCAATTCGTTATTTTATTAGAAACATGAAAAAAAAGCTAAGAATATAAAGACTCGCTTTAATTAATATTCAAAATTATTATGATAAATATATATGAGTGAATTAATCAATATATTAATGCGTGTTTAATTTAAGTGTGTATTTAAAAATTGTATATTCAATGTAATAATTAATTCACATAAAAATCAATCATTCTCTTTATTAAAAGCACAAAATTTAAATGAAAAAATAAATTTTTATTCGTTGTTTAGAATTAAATATTAATAGAAAGTACTAATTTTTTTTCCTCTTTACAAACATTATTGGATAATAAAAAAAAATTACTTGGAAATATTTCCAATTTATTTTTTAATAATTAAAAAAAATCACAATTCTTTTTTGTGTTCTTCTTTTAAGAAAAAAATAGAATTGAAATCGTAAAAATCCCAAACCACAGCAACCAGTCGATAGAAAAAAAAAAAAAACATGTTTTTAATTTAAATTTATCTTTCAGATTAAATAGTACAGATGAAATATTTTATTTTTTAGTATGAACTACTCTTATCTAAGAAGATCATAATTAGATTTTTTTTTTTGTAGCTTATTGACATATATAGAAATAAAAATGTTATTAATTTTTCTATTCAACAAAGGTATACTCACTAGAATTATAGATTTATGTTTATTATATAGCAAAAATAATAAACAATTTGCAATATTTTTTTTTTTTTCAATGCTTGTTTTTATTGATTTTATTTCTAGTGTATACCACTATGTTTTTATCACAAATTAAAACTATAAATAAATCTATGCATAAGTACAAAAAATAATGAAACTATTTCACTAAGTGCATAGGTAATTTATTATATTAAAAATTAAATATTTAATAATTATGTGTGTATGCAAAGCATAATGCAATAAAGCCATTATAGTAAGGACATTATTGTCAGTTGTCGTTTCAAGCTGAAAAGAAAAACACACAGTGAAAATGAAACTAAAAGTACCAATCAAATTATTTGTATCAATTATTTTTGTGTCATTGATTTCTGCAAATTACATCAGTGATCATTTAAAAAATTCAATTAATGTAAAAGCTCAAGTTGATGCAGCTATTGATACAATTAAATTTTGTTTTTCAAATGAGGCAAAACATGGAACAGTCTTTGTTGGTAGTGCTGAAAATTTTGACATTGATTCACTCATGAATTATGGCCCAGTTATTATTTTTGACAATAAAACAATGCCAACAACTGATGATGAATTATTAAATGAAAATTACAAATTAAACATTTTCATTGTAACACTTGAGCCTGATTTTGAAACGAATATTCGACAATTGAAGAAATCACCATGGTGGAATCACGAAGGATTTTTCATTATCATTGATAATGGCCTATCAAATACAACACAATGCAAGGATGCTGGAAATATTTTACAAAAAGCTTGGAAAATGGATATTTTACGAGTAATATTTATTTGTACTGGTGGCGAAAATAATGGTGTTAATTTTTACACATTTAATCCATTCACAAATCGAGATGCACCTTCTTTTTGGAAAAAATCAAGATTATATGTAGAAAATCAAACTGCAGAAGATGAATTTACTCTTTATCGTTGGCAATACAATTCAAGTGAGTTAATAATTACTTAATATTAATAATAATTTTGTATACAATATTTTTTTTGTTTTAGATTTATTAAACTGCAAGTCTCTTGATTACGACAAAACTCGTCATTTGGATGGCTATCGAGGAATAAAAGTTGGTTTCCGTGGCATTTATGTACATCAAGAACACAAAACATTTATTACATTTTTGTATGAACAACTAAATGTAACATTATCATATTTGAAAATGGACGATTATTTAGATATGAGTGGTCAAGGAATAACAAACACTTATATAGGAAATTTATTAGTCAACGGTTCAATTGATGTGGGTCTACAATTAATACCAAGAGTTTATATGAGAGATATTTCAGCTTCCGATATAGTTTGGCAATCTGGTTTTACTTTTATAAGTCAAGATCGAGGTAAAAAAAGTATGTTTGATCAAATTTACGAATTGTTTGGCTGGCGATTAATTTTGATTATGTTATTTTTTTCGGCAACAACTGTTTTAATGTTTAAAATTTGTATGAAAATGGATATTGATCTTGGAATTTTGGAAATAATTAGAATGTGGAGCAATGTAGGTTTTTTGAAACCACCAATTGATTTACCATCGAGAATTTATTTATTTGGCATTTTTTTTCTCGCTCTAATTTTGTGCTCAGTTTTTCAAGGTAAAATTCTCGGCTTCCAATTGAATCCAAATTCAGAAAAAAATGTTGATACCATGAATGATTTAATTGTAAAATTTAAAAATTACAAAATTTACGGAAACAATTTAATGCTCAATTTTTTAGATGAAAAGTTGATTAATCGGTTTATACTAGTAAAAAGTTATGATACTTGTGTTGAACACGTTCTTAATGATTCATCAAGTGTTTGTATGCATGGAATGCTAGTGTTAAAAGATAAAGCCTTACAATATCCACAGTTGTATTTGGCAAAAGAGCCATTTATTAAACTTTATGTAGTTTTACCAATGCGAAAAAATTGGCCTCTAAAAAAGCGTGTTAATAATATTGTAAAAAAATATCTAGAGCATGAACTAATGAAATATAAATTATTGCTTGTGAATAAAATGCGAAATAATATTGGTACATCTGATGAACCAAGACCACTAAAACGTCAACATATATATTTTGCACTTAAATTTTTAGCAACAGGATTGACTGCTGGATTTTTTATTTTTATTATTGAACTATTTTGGCATGACAGAACAAGATCAATCATTTCACAAATGTCAATTCATCATTTTATTAGAAACATGAAAAGAAAGCTAAGAATATAAATTAATATTTTAAATTTAATATAATAAATATACATGTATATGAGTGACTTAATCAATAGATCAATGCGTATTTAATTTTAGTGTGTATTTAAAAATTGTATGTCAAATGTAATAATCAATTCACATATTAATTAATTATTTTGTTTATTAAAAGCACAAAAATAAAAAAAATTAATTGTTATTCGTAGTATAGAATTCAATATAAATAAAAAGTATTTTCATAGTGATAATTTTTTTTCCTCTTGACAAAAATCAATGATTAATGAATAAAAATAGTACTTGAAATTTCTGATTTATTTTTTAATACTAAATAAAAATTATTTTATACTTAATAATATATACAATTATATACAAATATATTTTTATTACAATTATTACAATTATTACAATTATTACAAAAATATTTTTAATTTTTTTTTCCTCGTTACAAAATGAGGTAATGAAAATAAATAAATTTAGCATTCCTTAAAAAAAAAAAATAGACATAAAAAAAAAACAGATTAATAAAATTTTGTAATTGTGATTTTGTTTTTATTTACAAAAAAGTAATACGTTTCTTTCTTTTGTTATAAATTAGTTATGAAAAATCAAAAAAGTGATTGATAAAGATTTTAATTATGATTCATAAAATGGTTACAATAAAGATCCACAAGAATATATACAATCCCTCTTGTATATTTGAATAATTCAAATACAACGCATTTTAGTTGACCCACAAACTTTTATCAATGTTTTTTCCAAACTAAAAATAATTCTTATTATATCAATGTTATCTATAACTCCAAAACAAGTCACAATATACATTTGGAAATCCCATCCCTAAAGGCAAAATCGTCACACCAAAAAAACAACTCCTAATAAGGTAATACTAATCAGTGATTAGTAATCACCAACACTGAAGAAGCCAACTTGGTAATATTCCTAACACTGACGTGTTTATTCCAATAACAATGTACATACGTGAATTTCCTAAATTTACCTGCCTCTATAAATACGCCCAATTTTCCTAAACAAGACAGAAGTTCACAGAGAGTCACAGAGACTCATTCAAATTACATTGTTAATATATTTTTCATTATTGTTAATATTTATTTATTTAAATAGTTTGAAAGTTTAAAAATTTAATTTGTTGATTTTTTAATTTGATAATTATTTCTTGATTTTAAAATATATTTCTAAATGAAAATTTTAAGAAATTTAGTTTCTATTATTTAAACAATAATAAAATAAAGGAATCCTAAAAGTTTTAAAGCATAACTTCAGGTATTTTTATTTTTTTTTTCAATTTTATATTTTTAAAGTTATTTTTCTTTTATTATTTTGTTTGTTTTTTTTTTTTTTTGTAATAATAATTTATCTTTTTTATTATTCAGGAAATTTTTTTATGACCATCAACTTGCGTCAACAATATTGGTGATTGTTTAAATCATTTATCATAAATACGTGTCAAAAGTAAAAAAGAATTTCAAGCAAAATATTTAATATTAAAAAAATTAAAATGAAAAAAAACATTTTTTTATTTATTTTCATTATTTTGAGTGTTACAAAAATGATTCATTGTGAAATAAATTGTACACTGGTTGAAGTTCTAGAAGTGTGTATAAATAATACTGACAATAAGCTCATGGAGATAAAAAATACAAAGAATATTGATAAGAAGAATTTCCTGTACATCTCTGGAATATCATCAATAGCACCAGAAGCTTTTAAAAACTCAAAATTAAGAGATTTAGAAATAACTGGTTCATTGAAGTATCCAAATGGCTCATTCAAACAACTAGAACTCGAAGAAAACTCTTTCAATGGATTAGAAAATGTGGAAATATTAACCATTAAAAATTCACCGGTGATAGTTGATAAAATTATATTCTCATCACTAAAAAAACTTGAATATATTACACTTGTTATTAAACTTGATGGATCAACACCATCAATTGATTTATCATATTTAAAAAAATTACTTTTCGTTGATATTGTCGACAGTTATTTGAATGAAATAACTTCTGATTTACTAAATTTGCCAAAAAATATGGAAAGACTTTCATTGATAAATTGTAATATATCGACAATTAAACCAAAAAGTTTTGAAAAATTTAATCAACTTAATTTCTTGAGATTAAATAATAATCCATTATTGAAACTTGACTCGGATATATTTTTCGGCTTGCAGAGAATTGAAATTTTCGAATTATCATCAAATAAAATTTTGGAAATTGATGAAAATTGTTTTGTAAATTTTACAAAGCTCGTTAATATTCATCTTGATCATAATAATTTACAAATTATTAAAAGTTATTCATTTAAAAATATTGTTGTTACCGGAGCTTTGGATTTATCATCTAATAATATAATGCAGCTTGAAACAAATGCATTTAATAATTCTGACATTAAAACAATTTTTTTAAATGGAAAATTAAATATTTCATCATTGGGACTATTAAATGTACCAGAAATTATTTCTCTTTAATAATAATAATAAAAGGCAAAACAATTTTAAAATAATAAACAATATTGGAGAAATTAAATATAATTTTGTTGTTAATTTTATTGTAAAAACATGAAAGGTTGAAAATAAAAATGAATTGATAATATAACAATTGAAAATAGTAATGAGAAATTATTTGAATTAAAAGAAAAAATTTTTTTATCATAAAAATATTCATTATTTTAAGGTTGTTTATATATAAGTAAAATTTGTTCATATACTTAAAATTAGACTAATTTTTGCATTAAAATATTAATGAGCATTTGTTTAAAATAAAATCTGTTCATATACTTAAAGTTACAGTAGAATTTACAATAAAATATCAGTGAGCAATTGTTAAAATTAAATAACACATGTTAGACATCTGAAAATAGATTTCTGCATACAATAGAAATATATTCAAATAGCCAAATGATTTCCATTAAAATTAACAATTTAAATGCAACAATCTTTTTTTTTTTTAAAAATAAAAATAAATAAATTAATCATTATAAAATTATAAATAAATAAATTTTTTTTATCATGTCCATTGTCATTTTGACTACGTGATGATATATTTTTTCTGATTTTCGTTTTATTGTTTATCTTTTTTAACATAATCGATTGTTAAATATTCATATTTAATTTGTGTGTAAGGCATGCATTATAATGAATAAAAATAAAAAATAATATAAAAATTAAAAATTTTGTTTATCTACTGAAAAAACAGTCATAATTTTTGTGCCTAATGTATTGAGACACCTTGCCCAATAGATCCTGTAAATTTTAAAAACGTTTCTTCGAAATCATCTTCATCAGTCATCTACCGATAGTTTTCCAGTAGCTGGTTATCTAGAAAATGTGTCAGATTTTTCCTCTCAATTTTTCCTCGTGTTTTTGCCAGGGAGTCTTTATCAAATATGTTAGATGACGCCACATTAACCATTTGAAATTATAAATATATTTTTTAAAATTTTATAAATTTTTGTATTGACAATTACTATCTATACGCAAAAATTATATTATAAAATAATTTTTAAACAATATAAATATAAGTCCACAATATTTGAAAATAATTAGTAATTATTAATTACCCTGGATAAAATATATATTTAATTTGTTTTTAAAAAATTCTAATTTGTTATTTTTTTTCTTTCTTTCAACGTCAATATAATACCTTTCATTGAGTGTATATTTTTTATTAAACTTTAAAAGCCATTTGTTGAATCGTGACACTCAACTTGAATTATTATTATCATTTTTTTATTTTTCTAATTTTATTTTCTCGTATTCTTTCTTTGAAACTTCTTCACTGATGTATTTTCCATTTCTTTAGCAATCTAGAAAGATCGATGTTAAACATTTTTCAACAAAATATACGAGAAAATGTCATTTTGTCTTTGAAATATATTTTTTTATTTCTTCATAAAAAAGTTTGTAAAAATATATATTCATATAAATTAATTCTATAAATTATTTTTAATCAAAAAAGTGCAATAATATTTTTTCTATTATAATTTGCCATTATATAATATTGAAAATATAATTTATTAATTTTTTTTTTTTTCACTGTCACAAAATAAAGTAATAAAATTTAATAAATTATTAGTATTTCTATAACTGTAATTTAATTTATAAATATCTAATTTCAATGAAAAATTAACTCATATTTTTCAGGTCACTTCCTCAATGTCTCGACAATTTTTAATTTATTATATTGCTTTATTTAACCAAAAAAAAAAATAATAATATTAATTTTTCTTTCTTTATTTCATGATGAATTTTGATGTATAAATTTTATCAGTCAAGAGTATATATTTTTTTCACGCAAACTACTATAAAATTACAGTGTTTTTTTTTCTTTATTTTTTAAATTTAATTACTATTTGTTTTAGTATAAAATTTTATTTTTTAAGTACAAAGGAACTCGACCCTTTGTGCATGCCACGTGCAGTATAAAAACACACATTGTCGTAATAGTGAAGCTAAAAATCGTAAAGCTCGGTTTTTCGATTGCAAAAATAATTGAGATAGAATATAAATAAACTTGAAATAAAATAATAAATGAGTAAATAAACTCTAAAAATTACTTGAAAAATAAATCTAAATTATTCTTTATTGATATATACCTTAAAATATTTGCGAAATATATTTAAGTTATATTAAAAAATTAATTAATTACCATAGAAATTTTAGAAATATATTTTTAATATTTCCATTCAAATAGTCCAATAAAAAATATAAAAAATGTATTTACAATTTACAAATATAAATTTAAATATACCCTGTATTTAGTTTTAATATATAGACTCAAAAAATATTATAAAATTTCAACTTGAAAAAGTAATGAACAGTATGTAATGATTTTTATTACGAAAAAAAAAAAAAAAATGGACAAAAAGTATTTACCCGAAAAACCAAAAATATTTTTAATAAAAAAATATTAAAAATATATATTATATTTATATGAAAAATGAAATGTTATAATATAAAATTAAAGTAAATATCAAAATTTCATTTCAATTTTGATTTTGGAATGCAACTTTTTTTCATATATTTATTATTTTTTTTATTTCAAAAAATTCTTGGAAAATATGGCACAATAAAAATGTAATTTATAGTTACTTCAAATGTGATTCAAATGTAATTTAGATAAATGTATTTAATTGATATAATTTATATTTGATGTAATATATTTTTCATTTTATTTTAGTATTATATATTTGTTTGTTTGAATGTGTGTGAGTTGAAACGACCAAACAAAACCACAAACGTTTGAGTCCCTTTAACTGTCGTTAAATTTATCGCCATGAAAAGAGAACAGTTCACCGCTTGTCAAGTCACTAGATATATGACTATTTTTTCTACCCTTAAAACCAATTTTTCGTTTTATATTTATATACTCAAAGTCCTGGATTAACATTCATTCTAATTATATTATTTATTTACATTTTATAAAAACTTAAACTTGATATATTAAATAGATGAAGTAATTAAATATAAATTTAATTTCATAAAAAATATTAAAAATTTAATTAATAATTAATATTCTTTAATTTATTTATAAATTTTGTTGTTATTTTTTCTTTATCACAATAATATCTTCGAAATTAAATAAAATTTCGAAAAACAAAAAACTTGTCTGTCGAAATATTGCTATTATTTTTGTAATTTAATAATTTATTTATAAAAAAAATTTATTTGTCAATAGCAGTACTTTTAAACTACAAAAATATAACATATAATTACTTTTTTTTTTTTTGCAATTGACTAAAAATCAAGCCTTCTCTAAAAATTACAAATATTAAAAAAAAATAAAAATAATAAATATTCAACCCCAAGAGTGGTTTTTAAAATAATTTATCGATCAATTTTAAAAAAGAAAAAAGAAAAAAAATTTATTATTAATCTTTAGAGAAAGGATAATAAAAAAAAATAATTTACATTTACCATTCCAAATGAAAAATAAATTATTAACTACTTTTAAAATAAATTTAAAAAATAAAATTACAAACTTTTATTATCATCCAAATATAAATATTATATATATTTTCCATTATAAAGATTAAATAAAAATTTATTCAAAAAAAAAGTTATCATAAATAATTCTATCAAATTAAACAATAATAAAAAAAATGTTCATCAAATATATATTTATCATTAAATATTCTTCTTCGAGAAATAAAAATATTTAAATAAAAAAATGAATTTCAAAGACAATATTATTATTAATAAATAAATAATAATATTAATAATAAATATATTAATTTATATTATAAACTAAAATTAATATCAATATATTTGTCAACAGCAGTAGTTTGGATGAAATATTTTGATAGCAATAGAAACCAAAGCAAGCTTATATTTTATGAGTATTTTAAGGGTTTGGCTAAAAGTGTCCTGGGTCAAATATCAAGTATCTTATGATGGCACACGTTGCTCCCCAATATATACAAACTTAATACATACAAACCTCAAGATTCACTTCTCAATTTGACCTGATGACAAGTCAAAGTGTCGAGAGAGAGAGAGAGAGAGAGAGAGAGTGGGACTAAGACATGAAGTAAAGTTGATGATGATGGTATCATAACATCCCTTCGACCATATTCTGCAAGTGAAAGCTCAAGACAATTTAGATATATATATATATTGCATATACAGTTGTGAACCATGTGGTGCAATTCAGTGCAATTCTAGAATTTCTGGTAATATGGAGATAACAAAATACATATAGATATGTCTAGTTGTAACATGGACATGTCTGGAGATACAAGGATCCTAAAGATTTGACACCTCTGACCTTTCTATTTATATACATATACAGTATACACAATGTCAACTTGTAACTAATACTTTATTTACTTATCATTATACTTACTATTTGTTTATAATTTACGTATTCATGCTATGATATTGTCTTTTATTTTAACTCAAGCAGCAGTGAATTTTCTTTGATGTTATATTTTTTCTATTTTTGTTTTTTTTTTTTTTTTGAATTTGAAATAATAGTTTATATTATTGTTGAAGAAATTTTTTATTTGTATTTTATTTTTTCGTTTTGTTGGTTTAATTATATTGAGGGTTTATAAAAATTATTTTTAATATTTATTTTAATGTTTGCGAATTTTCGAAGGTTTATTTTTTAATTTTTATATGGTTGAGTTATTTAATATTAATAATAATATAGTTATTTTTTAAATGAAAATGGAAAATTAATATGGTCATTTAAATGTTAATAAATAAAATTAAAATATTTTTAAATAGAAAAAAAAAATATTTTATTTTTGTGAATTTTTTAATAAATAAATAGAAAAAAAATTAAATTGTTTTTAAATGATAAATGCTGTGATTGTTTTGACAATTTAAAATTTCTAAATTAAAAAAAATCAACAAAATAAACTGGTTAAATGAGAAATAAAATAAATAAAATTCGTTTGTCGAAATATTTTTTTTTTTTTTAACAAATATAGAATAACTCAATTTCGATATCACAAAAGAGGTTTACAAGGGTTTTATTATTTATTTCAATAAATCTATAGAAAAATAAAAAATTATTAAAAGCTCAATATATTATTTACAATAAAATATTGATATAAGCTCTATAAGCTTTATTAATTATAATAAATATAAATTACATTTTATTTTATTTTTTCAACATAA
>MKYW01000035.1:38637-62276 GCA_015776835.1 Aphidius ervi | reverse complement strand
AAAAAAAAAAAAAAATTCAATTAGTTTTTAAATAAATTGTTATAAAAGTAGTAAAGGCAATTACATTGTGGTCAAATGAATATTTTATATTCTAAATTTTTTATTTACAAAAACTTTTGTTAAATATTTTTTTCTGTACGTGAAAATTATTGTTCATTTTTTATTGTAGCACAGCTATTATATTAAAATTTTTCTTTCAGTCAGTTTCCAGATTGTAAAGTAACTGAAAATCCCATAATTTTCATCTCATTTTTTCACTTATACAACATATACACACCAACATATTTCATGATTGATCTTGAGAAAAATTGTAAAAAAAAAATTTGCTAAAACAACGCTTAAATTTTTCTTTTAACCTATTTATTTTCATCTTAATATTTATGATAAATATTGTTGGTAAAATAAATTGAGATGTCAGATGGAAATATAAATCTAAAAGTATGTATTATCAAGACTGGCCAACATTGTTCTAGAAAAAAATGTTAAAATGTTGATGGTAAAAAAAAGAATATAAAAAACAAAATAAAAGACTGAAAAAAAGGATAAGTTAATTTATTTATTATTTATTTATATATATAGCAAACATTAATGTCTCAAGGAATATGGATAAGAAGCACTTTTATATGAACGTTCGAAGGATTATTATATGAGGCCACATAATAGCACACCATCATGTGGCCTTTTCACCTTTCGACCCTCTTGGGGACAAGACGAGAGTACCTTACTTTATTTTTACAAGTACATATAAATATTATCTCTATAATAAATAACAATAAATATAAATTAATATTATTAATCAAATTATAAACAATAGCCAATTATAAAATTAAATATTATAATTAAAATTTGATTCATCAAATAAAAAAATAAAATAAAAATAAATTAACTGTAATCAAAATTATAAATTTTTTCATTTATAAATTAACTGATTAATTAATTTATAAATAATTATTTGTAATATATTTAAATAGTAATTTAATAATGTTTTTATAAATTTTTTAGTACAAATTTTTAATATTATTATTAGCTAAATAGAAATTTATGTTTTAAATATTTTTTTTTGTCTTGATATTATTATTATAAATAATAATTAATAATATATATTATTTTAAAATAATGCATGTTGAATAGACAGGTGTATTATAGCATTATTAATAACACCTGTCATCACAGAGTATATTAAATGATAAAATAAAGTCAAAATAGTGTACAATGGAGTAGCAAAGTCTGAACTTATCTACACTATTGTATTCAAGATAATATTAAACATAATACACCTTTCATACATGAAGCCAGATCAGTCGATCGATCATGCTGATATGTCTCTGTATACTTGTGTTTATGTGTGTGTGTGTGTGTGTGTCGATGTCAAAGTTTGACTAATAAATTATTACATTTGATGAGGGGAAATATATCCATGACCTTACTTGTAATATAGTATTTATTAGAAGCAGCCTTTAACCTTTTTTTTTTTTTTCTTTTTTTTATTATTATTCTTTGTATTTTTTTATAATATTATAAATAAACTACATTGGATTGAATAAAATAAAAATACTTACTGGTTTTTATAAAATTTTTTTTTTACTTTCATAATATTATTTGATTATTTAAATAATAATTAAATAAAATTTTTTGAATATTAGTTGATATAAAAAAGATTTTTTAAAAATTATAATTCAATTTCATTCAATTTATTTTCTAAATGTTATAAATTTTAAGTAAATCAAAATTAAAATATTTTATCATATTTAAATATTCATATTAATTTAATTAAACTTTATATTATTTATTAAAAATATTCACTTAATAAATATATAAAAAGAAAACATTAATATAATGAAATTAAATAATTATAAAATTTTTAAAATTATAAATATAATATGTGACATAATTTCAATAACCAAATATTTAATTTTCATTCTTAAAATAATAATTCATTCAACATCAAATTAAAATCAATATCAATATAAAATTAAAAATTAATATTATTTTAAATAATGCAAAAATAATTTAAATATTCAATTCAAAATTTTTTATTATTTTCAAATATATTTATATTTAATACATGTCATTTTGACATTTGATTTAAATTAATATCCCAATATTATATATAAAATTTACAAGTGATTCAAATCCAAAGTTTAAAAAAAAATAAATATATTTTCAACTGACACTTGTGTGTATCATTTACAAATTAATTTCCAGCTGATTGACAAATAAAAAAAATCTCAATTTTATTTAACAAAAATAAATAAATAATTAAAAAAAAAAGAAAAAACAATCAAGGTTAATTTATGATTAATTTTTCATTCAAACAGTTAGTCTGTGATTTTGACACAAGCCAAAACGGTTTTATCTCCCTGTAATATAATATATTCTTCATTGAAGAGGAACGTTTATCTAAACCAGTGGACCGATGTCAGCCAAACATGCCCAAAGGGTATTTTCATTTATCAAGCATCCCTTACACATTTCTACAATACAATATTCATCCTCGTCTTTCTCATTTTCATCCTTATATACATACATATATAAATATCTCAAGTGTTCACTTTAGAAATTTGTGAATCTAAATCGCGTTGATGCAGCAATTTCTGTACAAGTACCTCACTACTACCTCAGGCGTTGACGTACACACCATATATATACTATCAAAATATATCTAGATATTTTATTATATGCCTATGTAAATTGAATTCAAGTTCCATTCAAATTGAAGGACAGAAAGAGATGGAAATACTTAAAGATGAAATACATCTCGAGGTCAAGGATCAAAATATTTCTGCATGCTAATCAAAAATTAACAAAGTTACAATAAAATACAGTATAAACTTTAACCTTCCTACATTTCTCAATTGTATTTTGTAATATGTTTCTCAGAAAAAAAAAATGATTATAAATAAAAACAATATAAGTACATCTCTCTGGGTCACAATGTAGCTGACCATTTTAATCGAAATAAATTACTTTCTACCTACGTGGTTTGTAATCAAATGAGAATTACTTGGGGTCATTTAGATCATCAACCAGATACAAGACCAATTGTCTTTTTTTTTAATTTTTATTATTTTCTTTAATCTTGTATTGTTATTTGAATTTAATTATTTTTTTTTTTTTCTCATTAAATTATGATTTATTTTTATTAAAATAAAATAATTATAAATTTAATTGTTTATTTAATATTATTTTTAAATTTAATTTATTTTTATGATAAAAAATTTATATTATTATTTGAAAATGTTAAATTATTTTTATATAAATCGTTGTGTGAGCGAGCAAGTTGGCGGATATGTGATAATAAAAGCCAGCTGGGACGTAGATGAGGACAAGGACGATCACCAAGAAAGATTGGTCAGTGAGGAGAGTCTTCTTGAATCTACCAAGGATGTGTAATATACCGTAAGAGAAAAAAAAAAAAAAATAGAAAGAAATAAAAAAACCATATTATATAATTTTTTTATCAGTGTGTATAAATGTGTTTGAATGTTGGAAGACAGGGGGAGTTAAGAGGAGGTTTCCTCTTGTGGATCATGGGGATTGAAAAGGAAAAAAAAAAAAAAGAAAAATATATATGAAACGCTTTTGCTATTGGGATTTGTCGTTATATATATATATAAACTTTCATTTCTCATAAAAATGATGGATCGACTTAACCAATACTACAATATTTATTTATTTTATTTTTTTTTTTTGGCGATCTAGTGTGATTTTTCATTGGAACCAAGATTTTCAAGATATTATATATTTCATATTTATATACTTGTATAAAAACTTGTCTTACTACTATGTTTTTTTATTTTAAAAAATTGTTTTTTTTATATATAAAAGAAGTCTAAGCTTTTATTTCGTCTTATCTTCTTATTTTATTTTTTATCAAAATAGTTTATCTATTGAAAAATAATAATAATTTAGGGTCCAGTTGTGTTATTCAAATGTCAATGTGATCGATATATTTATTCAACATATGCCTGGAATATCACAAAGTCAATGAAAAGAAAAATTTATTGAAAATCATGAAAAATTGAATGTAAATTTTTATTGAAAAAAAAATATTATTATTAAAATTTTTTTAAATTAATTTAAATAGTTTTATTTAATAATCAAATAATTTATTATTGTTTAAAAATAAAAATGTAAAATTATGTAAATAAAATAAAAATTAATTTTTCAAGATAAAAATTAAAAATAATTATTTTTCAAATTTAAATTTTAAACATTTTTTTCCATAAAAAAAAAAATTAATTAACAACATAATATTTAAAATTTAATAACAAAAAACTAATTTTAATATAAAATGTATTTTTTTTCATCAACTAAACAATGAATTATCCTTAAATAATTTAATTAAAATAAATTTAAAAATTACTAACAAAAAAAAAAAAAACCATCAAAAGCAGTATAATTAAATTTTCAATAATAATAAAAATCAAAAATAAATGATTTTTATGATTTGTGATTTAATACTTGAAGTATATTCTGTATATATGGATCTTGTTAATACAGGTATATATATTTATAAGTAAATGAGGGTAAGAGAAAAGACATATAGAAATGTTCTAAGCCCAGCTAGTATTTGACTATTTGAACCAGTAAGTTTCTTCCATAATTTAGACTAGAGGGGTTTTGCCTACTAGTTCATACCTACAGTTATATATATATATAGTAATGCGAAATACACTGAAAATTCACATACAACACTGTAGTGAAATTCACCGTGTAGATTATTACTTTAATGTACCAGCCGGTCGGTCAGCCATTTCACACCATAGTCAATTTTGCACTTCGCCACTTCGCATATTATAGCACAACCCGTAAGTAATGGTCCCACACAATTTCATATTTTCATATATATATATATTTTTGTCCCCACAATTTAAACACCCACACATTTTATATTTACCAAAACCAACAAGATGTGATATGTTAATATTTGTATATAAATATATTTTATATATAAAATTTTCATATTGTCCATTTGTATAATAATTTACAAAACTATATTTCTCCATTCGTTCGATTAATTTTAAAACGTTGAAATTTTATTCAACACTTTTTATAACCACATACTCATATGGTTTTATAAAATGAATATACTGCTTTATATGAATTTACTTTATTAAGATTAAAAACATTTTTTTTTTTTAAAAAAAAAAAAGACGAGAAAAAAAACAAATATCATTAAAATATTTAAAAAAATAGAGTAGACTAAAGTAATGGCGAAATTTGTTATGTTAATTAACATATTTTATCATCTAGACACGTTTTAAATTTATATACATGTATAACAATGTTTTTTTTTTATTTTTTTTTGATGCAACTGCACCAAAATTTTGTTTGTGCGTATAATCAAGTTGTTGGAATGAAAAAACGTTTTTTCGAATGGAATTAAATAATTTGTTTTGTATTTAATTTATTATAAATTTTAATGGTTTTATATTTTTGAATGAAAATTAAATGATTTTGCAAGTATTGAATGGAAAAAACGAAATATATTTTTGGATATTTAAAAATTTCATTTGATTGGAAGAAAATTATTTTTAATATTCAAAAATAAATTGAATTTTTAATTTTTAAAATAGTACTGATATTAAATAATAAATACTTTTTATTTTAATTCTTTTTTAAGGAGAAAAAAATGTTTTTAGTCAGACAATTTTTGGACACAATTGCTACTATGAAAAACATTAAAAAAAAAATTTTCTTTTGTATTTGCTTGGCAAATTTAATAGCATTAATAATAAAATGAATTTAATCGATTTAAATATTTAAAATTCAAGAAGTTCACTTCATTTAGTTAAATTAAAAAATATAAAATTAATTAATTTTATTTTCTCTAATTTGACTTAAATATTTATTTGTTATATTCAGCTAAATGTTTAAAATAATTTTAAATATAAACCAAATTTAAAAACAAAAAACAAATTTATTTGATGTAATTAAAGTATAAGATTTATTTGTAAATTGATAAAGTTTAATCATCAAATATTTTCCAGTGGGTATTAAAACAAAGTACAAATAAAAACAAACAAAAAAAAAATAAAAAAATAGATAAAAAGTATTTTAAATAAAGGATAATTTATAAAACAATATGCATTACAAATCAGATTACATTACAAATTTGTATAAATAAATATATTTGCTTTATCAGTTTAAACAAATAATAATAATTATGAATATTTATACTAATGTCATATCACTTGTAATAATAATTATTGAATTATCTAATTATTATTTGTGTTAAACATAAATGTCGTTTAAATTTGGCAATGTATAAATGTTCGTGTTCATTGTTAAATATAATTTTCCGAGTCGATTGTGCGTGTGCAAGTAAAATACATTTTGTACAGTGGACATAAGGATTGTATAAAGGGCTATAATAATGTGAGGGTGGTATAATACATGATGGGGAAAATATTTACAGGGGTTTTGAATTTGCACTTGAACACGCGCTTCAACGTGGTCAAACGAGTATTATCATATCAAACACAGAAAGAGACAGAAAAATAATTATTCGTATTGTTTTCAATACAAAAGAATACAATGTACTATTTTTTTTTTTAAATAATTTTATTCAATAAATAAATAATTCTTTTCTATTCAACACTTGTTGAATAATTTTATGATATTTAGATTATTTTAAAAGTTAATATAAATTATATGAAAAAATTTAAAATAAATATAAAATACTTGAAAATTTGTATGACGATATGAAAATATAATTTATTTTTATTTTAAATATCATTTAAATTGTTTTTAATATAATTTAAATTTATTTTTAATGTAATTTGTATTTTTTTTTCATTTAATTTTGATGTAATATTATACAATAAACAAAAGCATAATATTTTATTGCAATTATAATTTAAAATGATACTCAAATGTTTAAAAAATTAACTAAATTTTTTAATCATTTTGTAAAATAAATAAATAAAATTATTTACAACTTGTTTAAAAATTTTAAATATAATTAAAATATTATAAATTTAATAAATTAACATTAATTAATTAATAAACATCAAAAAGTTACCTAACTCATCCGAGTAAATTTAATTTTATAAAATTTAAATTAAATAATTAGTTCAAAGCTCAGCTAATTGATCATTTATAATTTGTACCAGATCAATTTTACTTTTTGAAAAAAAACAAATAAATATTTTTAGCATTTAAATATATACTATGCTGGCACTCCATAGGTCGAACCACGATTTTTTTTATATTTTAGTAGCATCAATCAGACTGTTTACGATATTTCTCCGAGATTTTTCTACTTTTTTCTAAAATTGACCAATGGTTGGAGGAATGACGGAGGAATTTAGGTATAACTCTGGTAAAAATATTTCTCCGCTATTACTCCAACCTTTTTCCACCTAAAGTTTTTTGCTGTAATTTTTTTTTTTTTTTGCTGTATCATCTACTTTTGTTTTTTTTTTTAATTTACAAAATACGCGTTGATACAGTGTTCATGATAATTATTAAAATAATGGGGAATATAATTTGTTTTAGTTTTATTGTTTTAAATTATGTAACGAAAAATTATTTTTATCATATATGACTCTGTGATTTTTTTCTTTTTTTTTTCTTAAAGATTATTTTTATATCACAATAGGGTGATTATTCATTAGCTATGTATTTTGGAAAATAAAGATTGGAACGGTCATCAAATATTCTGATTAGGTATTTCGTCTGTTTTACAATTTTCATTAATGTTTTTTTTTTTTATTTCAATTAAAAATCTTTAACAATTTATTTTAAAGTTTTTATTAAATTTGATGTTTAAATTAGTCAATGGTTATTTATTTATTCAATTTAAAATTTAATAAAAAATTCAAATTAAATTGCTAAACATTTTTAATTAAAAAAAAAAAAAAAAAAAAAAACAAATGATAATATTAATTAATATTATTTACGTTAAACTTCAAATTAAATTGTTAACAATTTTTAGCATAAGTTTATTTATTTTTAACATACGAGATCAATGGGAATCAAATCTGGCTCTCAACAATATTTAATTTTTTTATTGGAGGTGAAAGTATACAATATTTTTACTAAATATTAATAAATATAACAATAGTTATTTATTAATACACAATTTTTTACATTCATTGACTTTATTAACTTAACTTTCTCCTGTAATTATTTTCATATAATTGGCTCTTTATTTAACTAAATAAAAATTATTTATCAAAAAAGTATGAGTAAAAACAAGTTTATATCTGAACCTATTCCAATCTACCCCTTACCGATCGCGTAGAAAATTATTTAAAAAATCCAACATTATCATTATTTATCCCTTTACCACCTCCCGTAAATATTTTTATATAATCGGCCCTTTATCTACCTTTATCTAAAAAATTATTTCTCAAAAATTTCCCAGTAAAAACGAGTTTATGCCCAAACCTACCCTAATCTACTCCTGACCGATCGCGTAGAAAATTATAAAAAAAATCCAACATTATCTTCATCCATCCCTTAACCATTTCCCGTAACTATTTCTATATAATCGGCCTTTTATCTAATTAAAAAAAAATGATTTCTCAAAAATTTCCTAGTAAAACCAAGTTTATATCCAAACTTACCCCAGTCTACCCTTCACCGATCACGTAAAAAAGTATGAAAAAAATTCTACATCATCTTTATTCATCTTTTAACAACCTTCCGTAATTATTTTTATATAATCGGCTTTTTATCTCACTCAAGAAAAATTAATTCTCAAAAAATTCCCAGTAAAAACGAGTTTATGTCCATACCTACCCCAATCTACCCCCTACCGATCACGTAAAAAATTATGAAAAAAATTCTACATTATATTTATTCATCCTTCAACTACCTCCCATAATTATTTTTATATAATCAGCCATTTATCGAACTTTAAAAAATTATTAATATAAGGTGAACGCATACAACATTATTACTAAATATTCAAAATGAATAAATATTTTTTACAATAGTTATTCATTAATATATAATGCACAATTTTTTACATTTATTGACTTTATTAATTTTGATTTATTAATGCAACAAAAAAAAAAAAATTGTCACTTAGCAACAGGTGAATAACATTAATAAAAAAATTAATTAATTAAACAAAAACAAATGAAACATCATTATTAATCATTGTTCAATATGAGAACCAATTATATGTCTCGAAGAGAGGCCTCATTCTTCTTTTTATAGTAGGAAATTAAATTTCAAATAAAATCAAAAATTGTTTATTTGTTTTTTAGTGTAAATAAATAAATAAATAAAAAAGAAAAGAAAAGATAAATGTGTCAAATGACATTGTCTTTGTCACGCATAAATTTTGATTGTACATAAAATTTTGTTGAAGAATTAGCATATTGAGACAGCTCCATTGACCCAACTGGTTGAGGATTTAATGATTTTGATAGCAGAGAGTTTGTGAGTGACTTGTGAATATATATTATATATTCTTGATCGTTCCACACGAACTATGCAAAATTTTGTTCTGGTTGATTTGCTTGTATGTTGCGTCTTATGCACCATGCAAATAATCGACAATAGAGTTAGATTGAATGTATATAGAGTATAGTTTATAAATAGCAAAGTTGCTGTTCAACCACAGTCTGTGTTTATCGTTTATATCTCTTACAGCAAGTATCCATTTTCTGTCAACATTTTCCGGTCTTGTTTGGCATCGGATCCATTCACTCATTCTATTTAACATTTTATTTTTTATTTATATATTTTTACAACAGTCACGAAAAGGCTAAACATTATTTAACATCATTGACAATTACATTTTATATATACAATCAAGAAAATTCTAATATAAAAAAAATATTTTTTTATTTATTCATTTTTGTTTTTTTGATATTGTTTTTAATTAATTGGTATTTTTCTTTTTTTTGATTGATTATTTATTTTAGATATTTTAAATTTAAAATAGAAAAAAAAAAATATAAATGTTTGTTTTTCAAAAGTTTGTTTTTTGTGCTTTTTTTTGATATTTTTTTGTGTTAACTTTATTTTTTCAATTTTATCTGTAACTGTTGTTTTAAAAGTTTCAAAAATATTAAATTTAATTGAATTTTTTTTTTTAGTGTTACAGGTCTTTTAATTATTATTATTTTTTTTTTAAATTTCAAAGTATTTTATTGTAACAGTACATTCAATTTATAATTTTTATTTTCAAAACTATATACAATTGTTTTTTTAGTTTTTTTTTTTATGTATCAAGTAATTGAATGGAATTGTCATTTCAATTTCAGTTTTTACAAAATTTTTTAAAGCTTCATTTTAAAACTTGAAATAGACATTCATTAATGAACATTTATAAAAATAAAACAGCAGATAAAAAAAAGCGATATTATCAATATAATTTACATCTATGTAAAACACTCACATTTTATAAATAAATTTCAATATAGTTTAATTATGTGATCTAATTATTGTTGTAAAAAAAAAAATATAAATCCAAAAGAGGCAGGAAGAAGACCTTGTGTATTTTGAGAGTACCAACAAAATACAGTGTTCATCAGTGCTTTGAGGTTTCTGTAGATTTTCCAAGCATTCACGATAATAGAGAGAATATCTATTGGCAGTATACAATCGTCATACACACACAAACACACACATTAATAACAACATATAATCAGTAAAATCTATTATCAATTTACACTTATATGCTGATCATTCAAGATTGTTAATAATAATAAAAATAAAAATACAAAAAAAAAAGAAAAAAAAAACAACAGCAAACACTTAAATCAGTATAATAAAATTTCCAAGTTTAAAATTATTGCAAATAATTAATAACAAAAGAATTATATTTTTACAAAATAATGCATTAATTGAAATATAATAATAACATAATAATAATAATAATAAAAACAATGCTTAATTATGTAAACAACTTTTATTATTTGAAAAAAAAAAAAAAAATTTTTATTACCTAAATGGTATTTTAATTTACATAAAATAAAAATACATTCATAATAATAATAATGATAATAAAAATAATTGTAATGGAATAGAAAAAGATAAAAAAATAAAATAGAAAATTATATTTTTCCATTAACGATAAAAAATACTTGGTATTATATAATTTTTTATTTGATAGATTGGTTGGGAAATAGTGTGTTGTAATGAAAATGATGACAATGACATAAAAATCCTTGATGTTGATCACTCAATATGTAGGACAAATTATTTGATAAATGTATTATTAAAATGATTAAATCAAAATGATTATTTTGTGATAATAAATACAGGTGAATTATTATTATTTTTATTATATTTTTTTGATGATAAATATTTATGTGAAATAGCTTTTTGGGATAAGGTGTATATTGTGTACCATGATATAAGAGGGATTATTGACATGGACATTATGTGCTACAAAAAAAAATAAAAATTGATATGTATACAGACAAAGCTGAATAGTGTTTATATCTTGGTGTATGTGGTCTTTCTGGTCTACCAGATATATTTATCATTTCTTGAAATATCAACTGGCCATCAGGATAAAATTCTACGGATGAAATTCAAAAGAAGAGTTGTTTTATTTTATTTTTCACATGTATTTTGATGCTTTATTTTCATCACGTTGAGTAATTAAAAAAATGCCAAGTAAAAAAAAAATTGTTAATGAATTATTTTTAATATCTTGATGGAAAAAATTATTTCAAATTTTTAGTTTTTTAATCAATTAATTTTGATTAATTTTAATAGTAATAATTAGAAATATATGTAAATAATATCAAATATTTGTATATTTTCATTTTTTAAATTTAAAAATATTAAAATTAAAATTTTAATTGAAATAATTTACAAAAAATTAAATTTTAACATTAATACTACTTTTATAGTCATGAATTTTTTCATTAATTTCATTTAAAAATAATAGAATTAAATCTTCAAAAAAAAAAAAAAAATTATATTCGAATAAATGATATATTATATTCTTTATTAATTTTTTTTTCTTTTTACTTTCAATTGAATTTAATTAAATTTCTAAATACCAGGTAAAATAATATTTTACTAACCTGAAAATGTTTGTAGCTTCATCACCAACAATAATTTCGACTGTCTGTCTTAATGATCATCCTCAGGATTCACCTCAACGGATATCCTTCCAACTTCTACTACCAAATTATCGTCTATCGTTTCTTCTTCTACTTTACGAGTATCGTCTCGTTAGAGTTAACTATACAATAACAACAACAACTAGTTGGTCGTATTATTATTTTTTATTCAAACCGGAAAATCCTGAAGCTTATTACAAATTATCAGATAAACATCTTCCTTCAAAATATATTTTTTTTTTTACATTACTCGAATTGGAAAAGATAAAATAACCCCCGAGCATGATGAAAGTGATAATGAGTCCAGAAAAATAAACTTTCATAGATATAAAAAAAATATATAATAATAATAATAATAATAATGTGAAAAGTATAGCTTGTTGAGAATCATAGTGAACGAAATATAAGAATTCTTGTGTAAATATTCTGATTGCCTAGGGGAATCAAGAAATTTAAAAAAATTTTTTTCTTTTTTTTTTTTACACGAGATGCACATTATGTATATCACTGGAAAACGAAAAGTAGCGATGAAAAGCACGAAAATGTCAGGTACATGAAAAAAAAAAAAATAAAAAAATAAAACGTACATAAATATACATTTTATATATGTTATGGAAAGCTGATGGCAAGAAACGACCTATATTTTTTCGAGGATGTACAGGATATATATTTTTACTTTATTTAATTTTTTTTTTTTATTCTTACTTTTTTCTTTAGGTATTTTTATATCAAATCTACATTGTTGGTGTCCTAAAAATGACATAATTTTTATTTTTAAATAATTTTTCTTTTGTTACTGTTTCTTTCAATAGTAATTTTTCGAAAAATATAATTGTAATGGAAGTTGAAAAATTGTGTCAAAAAAAAAAAGGAAAAATGTAGTTTAAAAATAAATTTTTCCTTTTTTTTTTTATCAAATATAAAAAATAAAAAAAAACAAACTTTGTTAGAGAAAATTTATTAAATGTTTATTGATAATAAAAAACATACGCCTCTTTAATTTTAACACATGATACATGAGTTTTTTTTATAAATTGAAAATTTTGTTAAAAAGAAAAACAAGTATTTTTACTTAAAAAAAAAATTGTGATAATGTCACTTGTGCTGTTTTACCTCGAACGTAATGATTCATAAATTTCTGTTATATTATTTTTAAAACTTTATTAACGACATTGGTATAAATGATTGAAATTTATATCTCAAAGAAAACATGAAAAAAAAAATTTTTTATATCGACATTTTCTGACTTTCAACAAGTTTTTTCGATTAATCAAATGTCATTTAGTAGTAATTCGTTATACATTATATTTATTTTTATATAAGCTTTTTTTTTTTTTTTGTTTTTAATTTTTCTATATATTTTTAGAAATGGGAAACGATATGTCTCTGTCAATTTATTGAACATAATATTGAGCCGTGTTAACTTTTGATAAAAGTAAAATCATGTTGGTATGGTCACGGCTGAATCCACCATCATCTTTATTATATTATTTTTTTATTCTATGTATACATTGTTGCATACTTATTTTTTCATTAAACACACAGATCACCTGTTCTAGAAAAAAATAAAAATAACTATATCAAAATAACACCAATACATGAAAAATAATAATAAAAAATAAAAAATACTAATAAATATAAATTTATGTATATTTTTTTCAATCGTTATATACATAATACAATTTATATAAAGAATTATATATAAAAAAATAAAATCATAAACTAGGTAATATGCAATTTTCCTTGTTGTGATAATAAAAATCAAAGTTTTTTTTTTTTCCAGTTGGTTGGTTGGTTCACAAGTCGTTAAAAATTCTATATCCTGTAAAATTGTTGTCGTGAGTTTGATAGGGTAATTTTCTATCGTTATGCATGTAGGCGTAAAATTTCTCAACGTTCCTATAAAGAAGATATATATAATTTTTTTTTTTTTTATATATATACTATTTTGCATACACACCGTGTGTCTACCATATCATTTACTTGTACTACTGAAATCATTACTGAAATTTATTTTATATAAAAATAAATAGATAAATAAATAAATTGTCAAGTGAATATTATAAATAAACAAATTAAAAAAAAATCGACAAATGAATAAATAGATAAATAAATAAATTGTTAAATAAATAAATAAAAATATTGCTAATCAAAGAAATGAAAAAATAAATGGACAAATTAATAAATTATTTAACTAATAAAAAAAATCAACAAAAAAATAAATTAATAATTAATTAATTAAATATAAATAAATAAATAAATAAAATGAATAAAAAAAAAATAAATTTTTAATATATAAACAAGACATGTAAATATAATGCATGTAAAAATAAAAAAAAAAGTCTATTTATATAAACTTTTTTTATAAAAAAAAATTGAAAAGAGCAGAAATAAATTTATAATAAAAAAAAAAAGTTGAAGGGGGGTTTTTTTACGAGTTGAAATTAGTCCTCTATTTCATGAGTTAAAATTGTTCTTCTCTTGAAAAAGTAATTTCTGGTTTTGGCCTGTGCTACATTGCACACACATCTGCATAATAATTTCGATGAAGTAAGAGAATAATAAGGGGCGCGACTTCAAATCTATATTATAACCTTCTTCAAGTTTTGATAATAATTTTCAACGTAGTTGACAACGAGGCAACGCCCACAATCCTATCGAGCCAGTATCAGGGATCGCATCCGATGCTGCAATTAGTCTCAACTCTCAAGCTAATTGATTTACCGGGTTAGATAGAGACAGACAACTTTACCAATATACATATACATCTATATTTATCAGTTATACATTTATCTCTGTATTATAATTAACAAAAATTATTATTATTATTAATATATATCAGAGAAATTTGAATTTTCTTGTATTATCAAAAAAAAAAAAAAACAACAAAATACCTCAAATAAATTAAATTTAATTATTTAATTTTCTGGAATGTCAATTAAATTTTTATTTTCAAAAAATTCCACTAATTTTATTTTATTTTTTTTTATTTGTTTATACTTGTTGTTTTTTTTTATTTATTTTGTGTTAACTGGAATTTTGTCGATTGGAATTTTTTAAATTTTAATTGCCAGTAAATAAAAATATCGAAAATTTCAATTATCCATCTGTCTATTGATGGTTATTTTGTCGACTTGAATACTAAACATTTCCAAAAAAAAAATAAACCAAATCAAGCAAGTGTATTTAAAATTAAAAAAAAATGATAAAAACCAGTTGAATAATTCTTCAAATAAATTAATATATATCTCATCATCAAACAGTGTAAATAAAATTAATAAAAACAATTGTATTTACTGACCCGATAATAACACAAGTTTATTTGATTAAAATAAATCATCAGTGGTTTTGTTAAATATTTTGTAAATTAATTTATATAGTAATCCTTGATAAAGTTTATCGAAACGCAATAAACATATTACTGTGTATTCAATGACTGTATATAATTATTTTAAATAATAATTAATTAAAAATAGAAACAAAAAAAAAAAACGTTGGAGGGTTTGTCATGGTATAATAAAGTAAATACATATGTGTGAAAATAAAAAATAAAAAAACGGCATACATAGGTATGAATTTGTCATATGTAAATATGATTAAATTCACATGGATAAATTCAATAGTTTGTAAAATATTTTGATGAATTTGTTTGGTTTAATTTTGAGTATGGTATTGGGTATGCGTACAACGTCACCCATCACTATACAGTACCTCTATAATTTTCTAATTAACCGGATGAGTGAAAATCAGGGGTAAAATTCCGTAAACAACAAACGCTTGGTAGCTATTAATTAAATAGCGGTGGTTAATGTTGGTACGCCAACACGCGCTCAAATTTTACTCTTTATTTTTACTCTTTTTTTTTGACCTCTTTCTTCTCTTTTTCCTTGATTTTTTATGGCCTCTTTATCATCCCTTCGTTGTTGTAATTTTCAACAGTCTTCTTGTGTCATTTTCTCTTCTCTTTGCTATTTTTTTTGTTTTTCTTTGTTTAAAAGTATTCTTATCTCGGTTTTTTTTAGTTGCAACTTACTGAAAAGTCATCGTGTTATTTATCCTGGTGACTCCTTGATGTGTCCTTCTTGTCTCCTTGACTGTACTCTTCATCTTTCATTTGCACGTTCGTATGTTACCGACGTACAGACTACCTAAGTACTTTTATAATTTTTATTTAAAAAAAAAAAAAAAAAAATTTATTTATTTTATTATATGCCTCTGTACACTTACTCTCGTCTAGTCCTCGGCTCTTCTTGTTCAAGTACCTTTCATTATCCACTCGAGACTTAATATCGTACTCTANTTTTTTTTCTCCTCAAAGTTTTCTCTGTGTCGGCCACTGGTTATTTTTATTTTATTTTTTTTTCGTTGAGGGTAGATATGTATAGCTTTATCTCTCGCTCTTTTTAAATTGTTTTTTTTTTTTACGTTCAATTTTTCTTCTAGCCTTTACGCCCGTTGATTTCAATATTGGTGAGACAACGCGTGCGAGTGACCTAGTTTCACGCCCGAGACCCTTCTCAATTTTCAGCCTCATACATTTATAATATTATTATTTTTTTTTTTTCATTATTTTAGATAGTATCGTATTCTTTGGGTCCTGTTAATGTTTGTAAAAATTAATTGTTAAATATCATTCATCAAGTGATTGAATAATGACAAAAAATTTGTACATCAATTAATTTTTTTATTTATTTATTTAATTTGTTTGAAATGAATAGTATAAAATAAATTTTAAATATATTTTTTTTAATAAACAAATTAAAGTTAATAAATCTAAATATATTTTTGTCGAAATTTTTAATTAATACATCGTCAGTAGTACAAGTCAATAACAGTGTCATACCCAATATTAAACTGCTGTATTTCGCAGATAAAATTAATAAAAATTAATTTATAAACTCAACATTTTATTAATTTTTTAAAATAATTTAAAATAACAAATGACATTTTTATTAATAATTTCGTCCCCCTAAAAGTATAAACAAAAAAAAAAACATTTAAATACACTTGATTGAATATTTTCAATACAAATAAAACACCATTCAAAGAAATAAAAAAATGAAAAAAAAATATATACCATATATACATTTTTCGAGATAAAAATCTACATAGAAAATGCTGAGGTGGACTATGATCCTCCGCGGAGAAGAGTGTATATCTCTAAAGGTAGATTTTGATCAGTGTGACATTCGAGGTGTAGTATAACCTATCGGTTCCAAGCGTTCTAGTTAATGGGAATTGAGAAATTTCCAGTTGCATGAACGATAATTCATTCGCGCGTATACACGTTTGGCAGTTTACTATATATATTGACATAATAATAAATAATAATATATATCTATATACATTTTATGTAGCTAGATTTATATATAAAAGCATATATACATGCAATGTGTATATTATATGCTGAGTACAGAGTAAAAGTGTTGTACATAATTCTCGCGAGTTGTTACATGGGACTCTGCCAGTTCATGTACATGTACTTTCTCTCTCTCTCTCTCTCTTTATGTATAATATATAATATAATACTCTTGTTGTAGTAGTAGATATCAGCTAAAGGGTACCTCAGTGTGTCCAACGAAAGCAACATGTCACACCATTGTATCATGTTACATATACTTCAGTGCAACTGGTGCAAAAACGATACGAAATTTATGCTCTTGAGTTTATGCACATATTACGATAATAATCTCAAATTTTATATATATTATAACGTTCATATAGATATATCAATGCATTCAGATTACAAATGTTATTTTTTTCTACAAAATAAAATGTAAAATTTAAAACTTTTTTTGTAATTTTTTTTAAAAGAAAATTTGTTATTTTTTTAGAAAAAAGTTGAAATGTAATTTAAATTGAATTTAAAACAATATATATTTTTTTTATCTGTGTCAATTTAATTGTAGAAAAAACATTTATTTAGTGTGTTGCAATAAAATGAATGGAAAAATTTAATTTTGTTATTTTGGGACATTTAAATATTTTTTTCATCAATTATTTGTTAATTGAATAACAAAAAAAAATATTGTAAATCATTTAGAATTTTTTAAAATTAATATTAAAATTATTTAAAATTTATTTTTCAATATTTTTTACACGTAAGTTTATGAAGATACGCTTACCATTATCTGCAGGTACTCATGCTCTAATATTTTTTATTTTCCTTGAAAAAAAAATGAGAAAACATTATGAAAAAAAAAAAAAGAAAAATTAGGTAATGCACTTTTTACTTTTAAAACAAGCTTTTTTGACACTTTTGCATTTTTTTTTCACCATGCAACCATGAGTATATATATATTTTAAAAATTTTTTAAAACTATTCTTTGTCCATCAGCATAATATTACAAAGATCATCTATTTTGCATGTGTATCATTGGCTTAATAAAGATAACAATTTTTATTTTATCATTGTATTTTTTCATCCAACACCTGTACAAGAAAAAAAAGCTCTTAATTTTTTTATTTTTTTCTCAAAAAAAAAAAGAAAGGAGAGTATTATATATAAGTGGTTTTAGGAACAAGGTGTTTTACAAAGACAAAACCAAATGTACAGCTATAATACAAGGGGGCATTTTCTCTCGCCACTAATAGCTGTTAAAGGATGTAAAATGTTTCATTACAGTAGTTTAGATTAAAAGTGTGAATATATATATATGTATTGTTGTAAAATGCAGTTATAGAAGATTCACAGTGTATAGAACGCTTAGTGTTAAATTGTAAATGATCATTAAGGCTTACCACAAAATGTCGTTAATTTCTTTGTAAAACAATTGTTAAAAATATTTTTATTTTATTAAATAAATATTATTGTTAAATTATTTTGATATTGTAACATTTTTTTTCTTTTAAATAACAGTACTTTTAGTTTATTTAAAAGAAATAAAATTATTAGTAATTTTAAGGGTTGTTTTTTTCAACAATTAATAAAGATAAATGGTAAAAAAGTTAGAGAAAAATTGAAGCTGTTTATAAATTAATAGAATTTAATTATTTTGTTATTTTTATTTTAAAAGATTGAGGAAAAATTTATGAAATTTTTATTTGATTTATATATTATTTATTATACTGTTGAGTTAATGTGATTATTATTTACTTTGATAGATGATTTTGAAGCTAGAAAAATGACAGATTATAATAATTTTGAGAGAGTCCTGGTGCTTCTTAAGGGGGATTGTGTATCATTGAAAACTGTTCTCGACACTGATGCCACGCCTCGTTCACATCACTGGCTATGATTCCTGATAGTTCCAGCTCGTTGAACACACACATATACCAAAAATGCCTTGCCCATTTTACTTCACCTCTGTTAGTCTCTCATAACTTTGATAAATGTCCCATCGTCCAAACCGACAATACCAATAAAAATTTTATCCTAAAAATAAAATACAAAATATACATATAAAAATATGAAAAAAAATAAAATAAAACAAGTCACACTTGTGCATTGAGTGTATTTTGTGATATAAAAACTTTTGTTTACTCCAACTGACACGTGTCATAAACTTCTTACAAAAAAAAAAAAAAATAAATCTAAAAGAAAAAAAAGAATATTTTTTCTATTAAATAATTGACATTTTTCTATTTTTTTTTTTTCTATTTTCCAAGTGGAAATATCAATTTAAGTGAAGTCTTGGCATTACTACGATGACACTTGAACTATTTCAAGTTGAATTGAATAAATAGACATTGAAAATGATAGGAATAAAAATAAAATATATAAATAATAAAAATAATAATGTGAATGGAGTAAAATTATTTTATATTCAGTCAGACAAAAAAATATGATAAAATAAAAAAATAAAAAAAAAATACATAAAGAAAAGTTTTGTTGGAAAACTAAGATGAATATAAAAAAAAAAAATAAAAATAAAAAATAAACAACAAGACCGAACACGTAATTCACAAGTAAACGAATACGCAGAGAATGAAGAAAAGGTCCAAGTAAAATAAGTAAAATAAGAACAAGTACAAACTGAACAAGAGGAAGTAAAACGAAAGCCAGAAGGGGTTTTTCAACAAAATATATAGTCAAGTAAAAAAAAAAATATATATATATGGTATTGAAGGAAGGTTTAACGCGTTCCAATTTTCGGCCCAGTAAATTCCAATAACGTCCATTGCCCTTAAACTCTTCGTACATCACGTTTCACTGGATACTCTTCGATTTATAAGACTGGAATTTAGGTTATCGATATCTATCCACTGGCTTTTTCAATTTTTCTAAAATTTTATTAGCTTTTTTTTTCTCACAATTTTAACAATGAAATTCTTCCATATAATATTTTTACTATCTTATATTACAAAGAATTGAACATCAAAGATATTAAATAATATCAAATTTATTTTTTATTATTATTAAAAATAATATCATGAAAAAAAAAAAAACGATTTTTTTATATTATATTTTTTTTTAATTTTATTTATTTATTTAAAAAATAAACAAAAAATTTATTTAAATTATTTTTTTTATTCTTAAGAGATTTAAAAATATTCTTGAATTTTCAAATAATTTTTAACACAACTTTATACTTTTCAAAAAAAAATAAAAACGATTTGAATTTAAAAAAAAATTGTCGTTAATTAATTTTAACTCTTGAAACAAAAATTAAAAAAAAAAAAAATATAAATAAGCATTTTTGAATTTTTAAATTACATCTAATAAAATTTTGAAATGTTTATTAAATTTTTATCGAATATATTAATTGATAAGCTGAAAAAAAATGCCATCATTTCAATATTTATTTACTCGATTCGACTTGAAATATATTTAGCTGAAGTGTCCTCATATTAATGCCAAAACTTTAGTCAAATTAACATCTCCACTTGGAAAATAAAAAAAAAAAAATAACAAAAAACTTGTTAGTTATTTAATAGAAAAAAAATATACTCTTTTTTTTTTTTTTTTCGCAGCTATCTTTTCATATAAAAATAGTTATGTTTAATAATTTGAATTTCAAAATAATATGTAAATATAAATTAATTAAATAATACAAATAAAATAATATATATAATTTGTAAAATATATTTAAACAAATATTATGTTTATATGCTGGTGTTATTAATAGTATCATACACATGTACAGTGTGTCAGTGATATATAGGTGGTAAATTGAAATGTGGCGAGGGAACGATAAAGGAAAAGGATGACATTTTTGGTGGCTTTAAATCTCACAGTGTTGCAACTGCACAGAAATTCTCCTTCAAAATTACAATGTATATATATATTAGAGTGATCGAGCAGTCTCGACTTAATGAAACTCTTGAGTGTCGACAATTAATATGGCTCTCAAAAGTTGCCGAGAGAAAAGCAATATGTTTAAAATTTTCTTTGACATTATTTGTTATAATAACAAAATTAATACTTGGAATAGTGTATAGAAAAAAATTAAAAAACTAGCTAAACAATGTCAAAATAATAAAAAATAATTGACTTAAAAATGATGAGACAATTTAAATAAAAATAATATATATGTAACAATAAATAAATAAAAAATTTTTTACCATCAATGAAATTTCTCATTCTCTTTGCGTTCGTTATATTGGTGTAAAATAAAAAAAAAACAAAAGCTACATGTTATTTTTGGTGCAATCGTAAAGCTAATATCCGTGACTACAAATCATGCACAAAATAATCGTTGGCGTTTATTGGCTTATCACTGTCCGTGCATGGTCATGCTTCTGCGGATTTTGGTAAACCGCTTTATTTATTTTTTTATTTTCAATTTTTTATACTTTTTTTTTTTTTATCATACTTGGTTATTCTAGTTTTTCTGGTTTTTTATATTTTTTTAAAATTTGTTTTTTTGGCTGAGTATTATTATTTTAGTTTTTTTTTTTTATCGCGAGATTCAGCCAGGTCACAATGTAAATTTGTACCGCGTATAACCATGTCGATTTCAATTTGAACTGACTCGTGTATATTTGGTATGGATAATACGTGAGTCAAAGAGAGGGTGAAAAATTAAAATAAAAATATAAATAACTATATTTGACAGAGACAGTAATGCTTGTCCGTGTAGATATATAATTTTGAAATTGATTTATAAATTTTTACTTTTATATGTATATATATTTTTTTGTTTGAATAAATAATCATAAAAATGTAAATTAATTTGTAGTTGGTTTTATTTAGTATTAAATATTTAAAAAAATGAACAAATTAGTAAATAAATAAATAGACAAAAAAAAAAAAAAAAAAATAGATAAGCATTTCAAAAACTAAATAAACAAAATAAATGGAAATTCAAAAAATTAAATAATTAATTGAACAAATAAATATTTAAAAAAATAAACAAATTAGTAAATAAATAAATGAATAAAAATACAAAAAAAATAAATAGACAAACATTTGAAAAATAAATAAATAAATAGATGAAAAAACATTTACATAATTGAATAAATAATTAAATGAATTAATAGATTAATTTATTAATAAATAAAAGAATGGGGAAAAATATTAAAAATATTAACAAGAGAAGTTGTCGGTCGTTTAGCTGGTAATTGATCAGACTGTGTGATAGTCGTACTGAATAACATAGATGTCGAGCTGGTTTTTCCCCTTTGGGAGTCTGATATAAATTTTGTTTTATCAGGTAGCACCTTCTCGTGGGGGTAATGAATTAATTTTGGTGGTTACCATATGAAAAATAGCTATGAAAAATGACAAGAGGGCACCGGTGTTGGTAACATATAGTTGGTGGCTTGCAATGAGTAGCCAGCTAAAAAAAAAAAATATATTAAAAAAGAAAAAAAAATATAGAGAAAATGAAACATGAAGCAATAAAACACTATGGTTAACAAAAAATATAAAAATAACAAAAAATTTTTAGTTTTTTATTGCGGGGAAACCTTGCGGACCATGTCAAGAGTTGATTTCTATATTTTTATATTTTTTCTTTTAGCTTTTTGATATGTTTATAAATTTTTTGAGTCATTAAAATGTCTTAATAATTATTAACAATAGGCAATAATTGCTGAAAATTATTTTAGCAAGCATTTGTTGGTTAAAGAATAATTAAAAAAAACAAAAATAGTATTTTTATTTTGATTTTATTTTTACAATTTAACACTCTGACTGGAAAAATAATTTTATATTCTAAATTTTAAGAATACTTTGAACTGCAGAATAAATATAATAATAATGGGATTATTTTTTTTTAATGATTGGTAAGAGTTAACTAAAACTGTTCATTTAATTCAATTTGTCTTACGTAAACAAGTATTTTCTACTTGAGAAAAAAAAGAAGAAAGTTACCCTCAGGAAAATTTTAGTTTTATATTTATCTAGCAAATTCTAGTATTTAGAATTAAGAATTTAATTTATTTTCTTAGTTCTGGTATTCGGAACTTGATATATTTGTTTTAAATATTTTCTAATTACTAAAATTGAGCTAATTAATTTTATTTTTCAATGAAATTAAATTCTATAAAGTGTAGATTTAGTAGAACAACATCAAAAATATTTTTGCCAAAAAAATCATTTTTTAATTTCATTTTCGTATTTATTTTTAGAATTTAAATCTATTTTGTCATACACTAGACAAATTTTAACAATATCTACTGATGCATTTTTGTGTAACAAAATTTTTTAAA
>MKYW01000035.1:26644-37815 GCA_015776835.1 Aphidius ervi | reverse complement strand
AGATACGAATATTATAACGATTTTTATACAACGCGTATGACAATTTGTCATTATTTGAAAAATTGAACGGACACGCGCGCGTGTTGTATTTTTTTTTTTTTTTCTTTTTCTTTATTTTTTTTTATCTTTTTCCATATGCTACTTTTGTGAAAAGCGCATATTTGAGTGATTTCATATTATACATAAATATCCACACAGGAACACACACACAAACTATGGCAATGTTAAAAATTTAAAATAAAAAAAAAATGAAAATAAAAGTCTGCAGATTGTTCGAACTTTTCCAAGGCACGGCTGGTACGTGACGGATAATTTTCTCTTTCTGCATGAGCCAACTTCTTTTTTGTTATTTTAAAAAATATATAATTTTTTTTTTTTATTATTTTCACACAAAGTATAGTGACATATACCAACTTTACATATGGTGCCACAAATTTTCGCTTAATCCAAGCCAAGTACAAACGACTCTTAAATTTTTCACTTAATTTTTTTCATCAGTCGAGTAGTAGTTGGACTTGCAGATGAATTTAAATCACGTGTGCATGAAAAATCATTAATTAAATTTCTCTTTTTATTTTTTTCACCCAATTTTCATTTTGTTTTTAAATGGAATTTTTTTTTTTTTTTATTTAATACAATTGTTTAATACAGCTTTTTTTTTTTTTCAATTTTACACAGTTGAAAATTGAAAGGGTGGATTTTTTTTTTTTTTTTTGTTAAACTTGCTGTACTTTGTGATGTTAGTTTAAAAGTACTCGATTGTGTTGAATTTAAATTTTAACTAAAAATTACATTTACAATTTTTAATGTTATAATGAATTTTTTTTTTTTGAGTTATTCTAGGAAAATATATATTTAAATTAAAAGTAAATATAAAATTACATTTTGTTATATGAATTTTAGATAAATTTTTTATTTAATTTATACAAAAAAAATATAAAATACATTTAAAATTTATATCAAAGTAAAACTATATTAAATACATATTATCTATAATTTTATTTTTAATTTGAATAAACATATAAAGTATAATTTATTATTTTTCTTTTATTAAAAATCTATCCGGCATTTCCACTTTGTTTAAATTAATATTTTTATTTTTAAAATCAATATCAAGTTCACATGACAATAATTTATGATCCTATTTTTAATGATCCTACGTGCTGTATTGTTAATTCAAAAAAAATAAAAAAAATGTATACTATTTTTACCATTAAATTACTGTTAAAAAAATTTTACATTTATTTTCCAACATTGCACTTGTATATAGTTTTTTTTTAAAAACATGTACAATTATCATTCCCCGGGTAATTCGTAGAATTAAATATTGTCACATTGGATGACTCTTAAAGTTTCAATTTGATGACGACAGAAGAATTTTTAAATTGAAAAAATAAAAATAAAATTTTTATATATAAAAATTGTTGATGTACATGGTATATATAAGCCTTGGGCGGTTAACTAGACGGTTCAACTTTTAATGAGCTTGATGAGTTAATTATGTATGAGCCACCACGACGGCTAAAACTTGCTTCAAAAAAAAAAAATATATATATATAAAAGACGGACGATGGATAAAGTGGCCGAGACCAAGTCCAAGTTAATTTAAAAAATAATAATAAAAAAAAACATCAATATATTAGATTAATAAATTTAAATGAAAGGAAAAAAATAATTTTTTTATTCATCAATATATGTTTATTAAGGTTTTTTTTTTTTGCCAGCCTCTTTTGCGTAACTAAAATTTAGCATTTTAGTATGTATTGAATCACGTCAATATATTAAAATATATATGAGAATATATAGTCAGTTGGTGTATGTATTGTACCAACGTGATTGAAATTCAAACAATATCATATTGCTATATTGGATGTTCACCTTATATATGCATAATGCTTTTATTATCGGCATCAATTTTGATTGTTATTTGTATTTAGTTAGAAGTGCACATCAAACAACATCATCGTAGTTAATACGATATGTGGCTTTTCATATTAATTTTTAATTGCACATTTGAAATTGTATACTGTAAATTGTCGTATTTCATTGCTTTAATTTTATTTTATATCATTTCTTGAAGGCTAATTGTGAGGAATATTTGTAGATCATTAAAATTTTCATTTACAAATTCGTTGTAAGACTTGAATAGATTTTGCAAAAATATTTTATAACAAATTAAATTTAAATTATCAATTATGAATTAATTATTAATTATTAATCATGAATGTAATAAATAATTTTTTTTTATAATTTTAATTCAATTTTTTGATGATTTTATAAAAATTTTGAATTTAAAAATTCAAAAAATTAAAAATACTATAATTTTAATTTTAAAAATATTAAAATTATAAAATATTGTTAATAATATTTCATCAATAAGTAAAATAATTTATTAATTACCATTTGTTTATAACAATAAAATCAAAAATCGTTAAAATAATTTTTTTTAAATTTATTAAAAATTCATATTTTTAATTTTAATTTAAAATGATTTTAAAATTTATTATATTTATGTCATTTAAAATAAATAAATTTACAAGTTAATAGTTTATTTTGTTTTTTTTATATTTTTTTTACATAAAAAAATATAAAATGACTAACAACAACTCGTTTCCACGCTTCCAGCTTTAAATATATTTACTTTTTTTATAAGCTCGATTTTCTCGTCTCGTGTATACACAATTTTAAACTACTTATTTTCTTCTCTTTTATAAAAAAGACGTATATATTTTTTAAACTTATTTTTATGTTTAGCCGTATATTATATTGACCCTTGCATTTTTTTTTCTTTTATATTTATTTATGTTTAGCCTTATTTTTCTTAGCCAGATTGTTGGAAATCATTAATCATTTTTGTGTTCACTCGCGTCGTATGGTCATCAATGGATCTTGACAGGCAGGCCTGAGCCCCTGTGCCACTAAAATATATTGTATAATATAGTGCCTGGGTTGTTCCTCAAGTTATCAAAAAAATTCTTACTTATTCATTTTTTTTTTTTCATTGTCCATTCACTTGCAAGTTTTTACTGACAAGATTGTATATGGTAAAAAAAATAAAAAAAAGATAAAAGAATTCTTTAGCTGATTTTATATATGTATTAAAAAATATTGTTTTTTTATTATTAACGTAGAAAAGTTTTGTTAAATAATATATATACGTCAATTGATGGCCTGCGGGTAAACGACTCGATAATTAATTGGTAATTGTCGAACCGTGAAAAATCGACAAGTCAACGCAAATGTTTGATTAACCTAAAAACTTTTTTTAAACGATAAAGAAAAATCTTTATTTTATTTTTAATCATTTATTATTATTATTTTTTTTTATCTATAAATACGCTTGAATAATTTATTCATTTTCATTTCCATTTCTTAATAAAGTTTTCATGAAATTTCAAAAGTTATATGTTTGGTACATAATATTTTAAAAAAATATAATTTTAAACAATCGAATGTGCAAATTATAATAATCACAACTGTTGCATTTTAAAATAAAAGTTTTATGTATTTGTACAGGTGTGTGTGTGTGTTTAAAATATTTGCATAAAAAATTAATACTACTCATAAATTTTGCAGATATATTTGTCTTCAGAGACAAATCTATCAGAATAATTACCACTACTTAAACAAATTAAATAAAAATAAAAATTTATCTTTATGAATGAAATAAAAAAATAATAAAAATTATTTTATTATTATTATTATTATTAAATATATAAAAGTATTTATAAAATTTATTGAAAAAAAAAAATAAAATGAATTATAACAAAAATATTTTACAACAGTTTTTTCAACTCAAAAAAAATAAATAAATAACAATAACAATAGACTAATCTTGATAATAAAATTTTAATTTTCTAAATTTAAACTAACAGTTATAAATAAATAATTAAATTCATTTTAAAAAGAGAGCAAAATAAAAATTATAACAATATTTTTAAATAAAAAAAAAATATAAAATAAAATAAAAATAATAATAAAAATAAATAAATAATCAAGTAAATTATGAAATAATAATGTTAATAAAATTTTCTAGTAATTATAGAACAATAGTATGGATGTATGTGTGTGAGTGTGTGTAAAGACAATTATTGAATAATAGAGCAAATATTATTAAATATAAATAAGCCAAGCCAAGATGTTGAATGTTTATGTATATATAACCAAACAATTTCGTATTGTATAATATGTATTTAATTCGATGACGTTGACTCTGGTATATTTGGTACAATGATCAAGAGTACTATGTGTATATATAACTGTGTATTTGTATCAGCCAAATGGTGGCTGTGTGTGCACACGTGTTTCTGCACGATTAACACAATCTAGCCAAGATCTGGCAATTCCAATGGCCAGGTAAACATAAATGGCAATATGTGGTTCTATAAATTTATACATCTAGATATATATTATATATATATATCCACATCCCATACAGGGCAAAGGGATTTTGTGTGTGGTTCTTGTTAAATTGATGAAAATCAATTGTAAAATTTGTAATGCGTGAATTAAATTATTTTTTAATATTTTTAATCAATTCAATGATGTATTAAATTTATTTATAAAATGCTGATATTTATTTTTACAATTGATGTATGAAAATTGTGATTTAAATTATAAATTTTCATAAGATATTTGAATTTTATTTTTATTGCAAGAAAATTAAATATAATTGGCCAATTTATTTGACATTATTGGTTGTTTTTTCGATAAATTTTGATGATTGGCATTGACCTTTAAACAGTTATCAATTTTTTAAACGAAATTTTAATCTTTAATAAATTAAATAAACCATAAAAGTATTTTTAGGGTTGATTTAGGGAAGTTTTATTCAGTAAATACAAACTTTCAAGGTATTAATAGATCTTAAAATTCTCATTTACTCAATTATTCAGCTAAATTTAATTCCAGCGCCGAAAAATTGAAATTCCATTTGATTTTTTCAGGCTATTTTGAATTTTAAAACTTGATAATCAATTTAAAAATACAATCCATTTAAAAAAAAAATATAATTGGACAATAAAATCGATGTACTATTAAAAATACATGCTGAATGTAAAATAAATGTAATTTTTATTTATTTTTAATATTCTTGCAAAATTTAAATTTACATATAAAGTATTTTTTTTTGTTACCCTCATTCAGTTGCACTTACAAGCCAGACATGTATATAGTTTTTTTTTTTGTCCTCATTTGGCTGTATGAAAAATAATAATTTAAATAATTACTAATTATTTGTAACTTCAATAACAAATCAGGCAACAAGTATAATTTATTTCTCATTAACTACGTATTCACAGTATTAAATTATTACTAATTATTATTTATTATGTAATTAAGTATCAAACTAATATACTTTATTGCATAGTTTCCATCTACAAAATTATAAATTTATATTTTCCATTTACGCATCAAGTTGTACAAAGAGACTATATTATTATCTATCGATTCATTTTTCAATCGTTAAAGCTCGTTGTCCATCATCGAAAAATATACTCTCTGATGTACAAAATTATTTTTAGAATACCAATATAATTATTTATTTATATATCCATCAAGAAATAAAGACAGTCAAAAGTTTTATTGATTTAAATACCTTCAAGACTCACCAATGACGTCATGAAAATTTTGAATAAAAATAAAATTTATTCCGGTGAATTTGATACTTTTTATTTTACATTTTAAATATATTTTTTTTCCATTTTACACACATGCAATATGTGGTGTGTAAATCGATTTTATATGTGCATCAAAGTCTGATGGGATTCAAGTGTATATCGATGTATTTAAATGTATGGATAATAAAGTACATTTAGATGTGTTTGTGTCGAGTAAAATGGGACTTGTTGAAGAAGAAAAAGTATAAGGCTAGTTTGTCACTTTAAATGTCAAATAATCGAATTGATTATTCGAATAAGAAAAAATATAATATTAAAAATACGGGTGTATTAAACAATAGAAGTTGTCTTGTAAGATTCTTGGATTTTTATTTTTATTTTTGAAATAAAAAAGGTGTTCTTTTTGACTATGGGCCCTGGACTTGGTGACTCTGAACGAGATGGCATGTTATTTTTCATTTTATATATAAAAAACAACAACATATGGGTCACCAGGATTTTTTTATTCTTTGAATTCTTGAAATTCTTTATAGGATCCTTGTCTCTTACGACTTGCTATTTCAACTGAATATCAAGTACCTATGGACAATCGTAAATCAATTGTTTTGCAGAATCATTCAGCTATTTTTTTTATTTTTTTGTTTTTAATCAATTTATTTATTTTTATATATCAGGTTATTTTATTTTATATTTTTATGGGATTTTTTATAATTGATTGAGTTGTTTGTTAACGGTAAATAAATATATCTCAAAAAAATTATTAATTAGACTTTAACAATTAACTAGAAGCATAATTTCATTAAATTTTTATATAAAAATATTTTTTTAACAATGATGATTTTTGGGGAAAATAGAAAATCGAAAAAAAATAAAAAGTAATCAAAATTAAAACTTAAAACTTTTAGGAGAGTAATATTGAAGTGTTGTTTAAATATTAAAAGCATAATATTATAAAAATTTGACATAGAAATATTTTTTTGATAAGGATAACTTGCAACGGAAAATTCCAAATTTTGTCTGCAAGTCGTGGCAATTTATAAGATTGAAAAAAAAATAAAACTAATTGAAATTAACCTTCAAAACTTTAAGGATAATTATATTCAAGTATTGTTTAAATTATATAAGTATAATTTCATGAAAATTTTGATTAGAAATATTTTTTTTTTAGTCTAAAAAAAAAAAACAAATACAAAAAATATACTTTTCTATTTTTGTTGTAATAATATGCAATATTTTATCTCCCTGTCAATAATTTGCATTTATTTATAAGCATATAATAATAATAAAAAAATAATAAATAAATAAATAAATAAAAATTTAAAAAGTTATACATATACACTTTAAATGGCAAAAGTTAAGAAACAAACTGACAAAGTTTTACAAACTCTTGACCGAGTTCAACGAGTGTCCCTTCTCGATAAAAGTGTTTTTATTTGCCACATTGGTTTTTTTTTTTACCTAAGAAAAAACTATACTGTATATTTCTGACTTTCTTGCCAAAAACTTATTTACTTATTTATTTTTATATTTCGTATATTTTTTCTTCATTATTTACAATTAAATTTTTTATTTATTATTTTTAAAACAAGTCTGATTAATTAACTAGCTAGTCTAAATGATCATTACAAACCAAATGTTTTAAACAAAAATCATAATATCATTTATATTTCAAAAAATAAAAACTTAATAATTTTTTTACAACGAAATAAATATAATTTTATTAAATTAATTAGTAAAACTTTTAGTAAAATTGTCTTAAAATTTAAATTTTAAATGTTTATTACATTAATAGTTACACAAATTTAATGAGTAACATTTTACGAATTTGCCTGTCTAGTTATCGTAATACAAATTTTAAATGGTGACAAGAGAAACAAGTAAAGAAATGCAAAGATAAAATTTAAAAAAAAAGCACTGGTAAGATAGTAGATAAAGCTAGTTTTGTTGGTATAAATGAGCGATAAAGTGGGATGAATAAAAATAAAAAGAGAGAAAGAGAGAAAAAGTTATTAAAAAAATAAATAAATATAAAATTCTAGAGGACAGAAATTGTCAGGGATAGATAGGAAGGAAATAGAAAAAGAAGAAGAAGAAGAAGATACGACTGAAATAGTAACTTACTTTATAAGATATAAAGTTTTCGCGTGCGAAAGTCCTACCCGCCGGGCAAAAGGCAAAAACATTCGTGGCGGGAAATATTAGAGCTTTTAAACGTCGTTATTAGTTTGCACTGTGAGGCTAAATAACTTGGAGCACTTTAGTGGTGACGACGTTCATCTTGACAGTACCAGTCTCATTTTCAAAATTTAAGTACTATACGTATATATTAGTTTTATCTTGATATATATATTTTTTTTTTTATATCATTCATCAGACTTATTATGATTTTTTTTTTTTTTTTTCTCTTTTTATTACTAATTTTGATAATTATATATAAAGTTGGAAAAAATATGTAAATATTTAAATTTAAATTAACATTTACACATAAAAATATTTCATTGATATATTTAATATTATTTTTTTAATTAAAAAAATTTTTTTTTTTATTACGTTTAAATAAATATTAAATGATAAATAAAGATTTTCATTTTTTCAATATTTATATATTATTTATTTTTTTAAATATTGATTTATAAATTTTTTTCCTTTAATAATAAATATAAATTTCATTTTTTTTTTTTAAATTGTAAACATTGATTTTTGTCTGTAGATAAAATGAAAAAATAAAATAAGTAAAAAAAAAAAAGAAAAGATTACAAAGTTGTTTTAGTAGACTATATATATTAATGATTTGAACAAGGTCGTCATCGATCGAGTTAGTGTCAATAAAATAAGATCGATAGACATAATTTTCCATTTTATATATGTATATATATATAATTTGTGAGTATGCGAAAAGTACCTGATTCAAGTTAATGGCTTTTCGGATAAACCACCTCATCATCTTTATCTCTTTGCTACATCAAGCTTGCTTGCATCAGTATAGATGTATAAATGAACATGAAAACCGCTAGATTTTATGTGGCAATATTCACTTGATTACACGCTCATTCGTTTACTTGTAAGTCTTCAATGGTCTTCAATACTGTCGCATGTCTTCAACACACATATATAATACATATATAAATATACAAATAAAGTTATAATGACAGTTAAGTATAAAAGAATAAAAAATACACCATTCAAAGTTTATGGACGTAATAAAATTGACAATATAATTTTTAAATTATAAAAAATTATAAAAATAATATTAGGGGATTATTAACATAAGATATTGTATTTTGTGCTATGCTGAGACAGGTGCAAGAGAAGTCGAAATCACTAGTAAAAAAAAATACCATAACTTTTGTGGTTTATGACATTGTTGCGTTAGAAATTTCATAATTTTGTCTGGAAAGTAAATTGTTTTTTTTTTTTCCTACTTTGAAAGGCATTGTTATTTTTTTTTTGCAAATAAAGTATATTCTGTATGACTTGAATAAAATATAAACTCAATTGAACTGGCTCATCGTCAAAGCAACGGTAGTTTGATTATTATTGAAATTTTCAAATTACTTAAAACTGATACTATCGATTTTTCATGTTGTTTTATTTTACGAGATTTTTTTACGGCTGTTTTTTATATATTGATTTTATAAATTGTATTAAATTTAAAAATATATTATTTTGTTTATTTTGAATTATTTGGATTACAAAGGATAAAGCAATTAATTAATTTTTTATATATTTATTTAATTAATTACAATTTTATTTTTAAGTAAAATTTTATATTATTTAGAAAATAGTTTAAATATATATTTATTAAATTAAGGCTAGTGGAATTATAAAATAATAAATTTCATTTTCAATGAAAAATAATAAGAACTGTTAATTGATTAGTAAAAAAAAAACATTCTCTCGGTAAAATCAAGTTTAAAAAAATTTACTGGCATTAATTTCCTTTGTAAAATTATTTAAACAGCTAAAAAATATATCAGTTATGCACAGACTATTGACATCGAAAAAAACACGATTTTTTTAAAAAAAATTTGTCACGCGATATTGAGCTACACCCCACCTCCCTTCAACAATCTCAATTTTTTTTGTTCCATCGACCTTTAAACTTTTTACAAATAAAAATAAAATAATTTACCTCAAAATATTGACATTATTTATAAATTATTTAAAATATATTAGCACTATTTTTAAATAAAAAAATATACAAATGACATTTAAATTTGAACTGACAAATTGTCATAATTTTTTACAATGCTAAAATTTTCACCTAAAAAATATTTATTTACTCAAATAATATCTCAGATATATTGAACATAATTAAAATTTACTTGAAAAATAATTTAATTATATTTATATAAAACAAGTTGACACAGTGTTAACCATGATGAAAATATATTTCGATTAGAGTATATGAAAATTCAATTGAAGCTGAAATTATGAAATATCGTGGCTTGGTTGGATTTATAATATTAACGCTAAAATTTTGTTCTACTTTTGGCTTTAACTCTACATCTAATGGCATAATAAGCCACCGAGAAATTTCATCAAGTATTTCAAGGTATTTTCAACGAGTTTTGTATATGTATATGGTAAATGATTGGGTGAGATTCAGTGAGGGGGTAGACAAAGAAGAGAAGAAAAGCGAAAAAAATTTGATATAGAGGGTGGAAGTTGTTATATTGATGATGCACCAGATGTGCACGATATTGTGGCAAAATGTGTTTGTATTTTCTATCATATACACATGGATTTCTCTCTTCAACATCATCAGTAACCACAAAATCCATACACACACATTCATTCATCGAACTAAATGAATATCACGAACGTTATAATTGCTGATAATTTTAACTGACGTATAACGCATGTTCCTTCTTTCTCCAATAATCATTCACAATCTCGACAGTTTCAATTATCTTATTCTCTCTATATTTTTTTTTAATTACCATAAATTGTTAAAGTTAATTTTCTTAATACCACACATTGTTTTAATTTTTATAGATTTTTATTATAAATTTTATACTCAAATAGTTTAATAGTATATAAAAAAAATTCTTTTTATATGACTCAATTCGAGTGACAAATTTTTTTTTTATTATTAAATTTTTTTTCATGTTTATGTGAATTTTTATAAAGAGCATAAAAAATATTATTATTATTTTTTTTCATTTTTGTCACTTGGGATTGGAATTTTTTTTTTTATTACTTAATGACTGTGAATAAATCGAATTGGTATTATATTATCTATTCAGAAAATTGTCCCAACCAGTTATACCGCATTATGAAAAGAGGGTGCGAGAAAAAGAAAAAAAAAAAAAATACTCATGCTCGTTCGCATATGTGAGTAAAGTTGAAGGGATGATTTTGTCCCTTGTTTGGCCCCCAAAAGAAAAAAAAAAAGAGGGACCCAAGGGTAAAGTCACACTAAGGGTTGTTACCCAAACATATTCCCTGGTGAATTTAATAGACCGTGTCCATCGTGTGCTGGTGCGGTGGTTTATTAGATCCTCTTTCAGCTGACTGAAAGTAGAAGTAGTTCAAATTTCATCTACCAAA
>MKYW01000035.1:8785-23264 GCA_015776835.1 Aphidius ervi | reverse complement strand
TCATTCACTAATTTTTATAAAATTTTACGATAAATTGTCAAAAAAAAGTAATAAATTTTATTTTTATCTCTGTAAAACTCGAAATATTTTCCGATAAAAACTGATATGATTGTTTAAATCGTCATAAATTTTAATTGACGATATTGTGTTGTCACAGATGTATGGTAATTATCATCAATTATTTATTTATCAATAATATTGTGTTATCAGGTGTGACCGCATCTGACATCTCTTGCGTGTATTTAGTATATTATATTTTTAAAAGACAGAATTCTTTTCACTTTTGATTCAACAACGGCAAAGTGACATTCACCTTCAGAAATATATAATAAAAAATAATCAAGTTCAATACTAATAATGTTTTTATATCGTGGAATTTATATATTAATTTTAATATGTTTTCTAACCGGTAAGTGTTTTTCGAATTAAAAAAAATAGTTTATATTGAAAATTTTTTATTTTTTAAGAGGAAATTGTAGGAGATTTTTTCGCTCATATTTATTGGAAGAGTTCAACAATAAGACCAAGATTATCAAAAATAAAAACAGTTGATAATCCTGACGTTCTTGTACCATGGGAACCTAAAAATAAACCAATTTTCGATTCAACAACAATTGAAATGCCAGAGCTAGTACCATGGCAACCCAAGAATAAACCAATTTTTGATTCGACAACAATCAAACAACTAGAGTTAGTACCATGGGAACCTAAAAATAAACCCATTTTTGATTCAACAATAACGATAACATTAACAACAACCGTAAAGCCAGATTAAAAATACAAAAATTTACTCAATTAATCTAATAATAATAACAATCCAATCACAAGTAACAATCAAGTGATACAAATTAAAAATAAAAACCAAAAATAAATTATTAATAATGTAAATTTAAATAATTTAAAAAAAATAAATAAATAAATTATAAAATTAATTTAATTAACTGAATCAATTATTTTAGTTTTTTAAAATTAAATTATAAATTCTTCTTTTTTATATTATTTATAATAAAATTTTGGCAGTATTTGTATAAATTAATGATAAATTTTATTTTAAAAAAATTGATCTCTTTTTTTCTCTTTATCAAATACANTTTAGTTTTTTAAAATTAAATTATAAATTTTTCTTTTTTATATTATTTATAATAAAATTTTGGCAGTATTTGTATAAATAAAAATGATAAATTTTATTTAAAAAAAATTGATCTCTTTTTTTTATATCGAATACATTTATGTATATTTATTTGACGTAATATTTTTTTTAGCATCAATCAGATATTGTCAATAATAAAAGTTGTTATTTTTTCAATAAGGATTCACATTTACTTGAATATATGCAACATGCCAGCATTATTTAATGTTTATATATTTATTTATTATTATTTTATTTTTGTATTCAATCTTTTTCTTTTGAATTTTCTTCATTGGTCTGTGTATATAATATATATACTATAAAACAATGGATATATATGTAATATATAAAAATATACGTACTATATAAATATAGAGTACAGTGCTAAAATGTGATCCCTACAATTTTTCTTGTTCTGTACTTTTGATATCCACAGTAACCACCACATACCAAACATGTACTTTTCGAAAGAATTACTTCTCGCGTGGGAGCTTAAGAATTTATTGTTTGCTCTTGTTGGAAATACGGAAGAGTAACGATTATCCGAGAGTACGCGTACTTATTCTTTTTATGTTTTTTATATTTTTTTTATTTGGTGATATAAACCTTGCTTTGTAGAGAGAGAAGTAAAATAGATGTTAGCATAGGAATAATAAAAATAAATATAAATCGAAAACACCAACAAAAAGAGTTTTATTGATTAATTAAAAAAACCTTTTTAAATATTAAACATTAATCTAAATAATTTAAAAATAGGTCATAATTTAAAATAAAATTTAAATAAAATTTTTTTCATTTTAATTTAATAATTAAATTTTTAAATTTTTAATTATTATTATTTTTTTTTTTTTTAACAATTGACTGTTTAACAATTTAAAAATTAATGGAAAAATAAATTTTTATATTTAGCTCAAATAATTAAATTTAAAATTTGAAAATTATTGAAAAAAAAAAAAATACCAAATCAATATTTAAAATAATTACTAATTAGAGGTGTACCTAATTAGCTGTAGCCGATGGGACGGACGCAAATTTTTCTTGTTTTCAGTTATTTATTTAACGACAAACGCAAATCTGAAAAGTTCTAAAAATTTGTGAATATATAGAGGAAAACCCCCCGAATATTTTCCATATTATGAATTTTCAACCGAAACGTTTATTGTTAAATAAATAAATACAGAAGGTCAAACCCTATAGTAGTACAGCCAATGGAATGAACGCATATTTTTCTATTTTTTAATTTATTTATTTAACAACAAATGCAAAGCTGAAAAATTCTAAAAATTTGTGAATATATAAAACAAAACCCCCTGATAATTATCCATATTTTAAATTTTCAACCAAAACGTTTGTTGTTAAATAAATAAATACAGAATCTCTTTGTTTTTTTTTTGTATTAATTATAAAATTGAATTTAAAAAAAATATTAAATTAACAACCTCTATTGTTGAAGCAAAATAATTATAAAAAGTCTCAATCAAGTATTTAGAAAAAATGTTAATTTAACATTTAAGTTTTAACATTTAATTTTCTAGCATGTCAATTTTTTTTTTAAGTTGCAATTTGACATAGTACCTCGAGTAAATTTCTGCACTCCTAAAATAGTGGTTTAAATTTTTTAGTATGTCAAAAACTTGTATATACGTAAAAACTTTTATTCTCAATGAAATAATCCAGAGTATGATAAATACAACTTGAAAATAAAATAAAAAAAAGAAAATAATAATGAAGAAATTCTTTCTTTCTTGTCTTGAAGTATCAGTGTAACGAAAGTTTTCGAGTTAAACAAGTTAAAATGTTTAAAATGCGCATGAGTTATCAGCAACACGTAAGAATTATAAGTATTTTTGTCCTGTTTAAGTTTATGTGACAAGAGAAGATGAAAAATAGTGAGTTACAAGCATTTAGTCAAGTCGTAAAAACGTCTGTTGAGTTACTCACTTTCGCTACCCCATATATCTCAACAATTTTATTATATTTTTCATTTTTTATTCAGCTTAAATACTTTATCTATTTTCTAGCCAACAATTTCATTTTCATTTTTTACTTTTAACAAATTGATTATTATTTTTTCAAGTAACATATTTTTCTTTTTAATTTTATCCAATTTTATTTTTTATTTATACTTTCAACTCACTTGTCATTTTAATTCATCAATTTTTTTATTTTTATATTTATTATTATCGACAAAACTCGGTGAAACTTATCACTCGACTTACGACTCTTATCTTCAATACTTGAAACATTTTTCATCACTCTGAATGTTTTTCTGTCTGACCAGATATGATTTTTTTTATTTTTTTTATTTTTCATTTTTATATTAGTCATCTCAATAAATTGCTACTGTAAATCTTTAAATCCGATAAATATAGATTTATATTTTATTTCCTGTGTATAGTAGTTTTTATATTATTGTCCAGGTGCCAAAGTTGAAAGTCATCTCGATTATTGAACATATAAAAAAGATACTTAACAACAGATGATCCCAATAATATAAAATTTCATCTTTTATTATTTTCAACACGTTATTTGATTTTTATTATTTCCTTTTTTTATAAACTATAATCAACAATTTCATCTATTCAAGTTGGAAAAAATAATAAATATATCAAATATAATTTAAACATAAAATTTATCAACTCAATTAAAAATGTAATTTACAATTTATTCCATAATAATTTAAATAATTTTCAAATATAATTTACATTAATTAATATACATATTCAAAACACAATCTTGAATATATATTTCATTTTAAATTTAGTCAATTATTTTATATTAATAATGTCGTATTAATTTTTCAAATATAAATTTGACATTTGATACAATGATTGATTGAATGATCATATAATTTGTTGGGTCTGTAAAATAATCATGTAACGATAACAGCTAAATTTTGACATTTCAAAAAAGACCATTGAAGCAAATACGAAAAAAAAAAAAAACAGAGACAGATAAAGTGTTTGTGTGTGTGAGAGAGAGGAGAGAAAAAGAGAAAGAGGAGGCAATAGCAAATGCCTACTAGCAAGGGTCACTAGGAATTGGTGGTAGATACTCGTGTTTTGTCTACAATCAAGTTTGAGGCTTGTGAATATAATGTGTTCATGCATGTACAGAGTATTGTATATAATGCAAAAGACCACCTAACCAATGTGTGCAAGTAAGCAAGGGGGGTTAAAGGGAAGTTGGCTCTCGACTCAATGGAAATGCTTGAACACGTTGAATATAATGAAGGTACAACGATAACACGAATATAATCATATCTATCATTTGATATTACATATATATATTATATTAATAATAATATCCTGAAATTGAATGTATAAATGTATGAAAAATTTGACAAACAATTATCCCAAATTCCCAACTTGATGAGCTGTGAGGGCATCATTATTTCAAGTCAAATTGACCTAATGCATTTATCATGCAATTTATATTTTTGTTTTTTAATTTTAATTTTAGACAGTTCGATAGTTTAACTGATGACGTAGTTGTGTCATGACTCATGAGCTTGTGATTTAATTGTCATTTAATTGTGCTCAATGTCAAATTTTTAAATGCTGATTTGCTGATATTTATAATTTATTCATTTATAATTTTCAAAGAAATTAAATTGATAATGTAGAAGGTTAAAATTTAAATTATATATTTAATTATTGATAATTTTTAACGTCAATTTTGATGAGTTTTATTTATATTATTTACAAATTTATGGTAATGATAATTACATTTAATGATATAAATTTAAAAAGCTTTAATTAACCTGATAAATGTTGAAAATTAAAATATATTTTATCGAAAATTTGTAACTTCAATTTGAGATATATATTTAAATGTTAATTTATTATTTATTTAATTTTAAAAATTATTTAATTGATAGATTAAATTAAATTTAGATCAAATTGTCGTCATTTTTTATTACAAATATATTTCAATATAAATTAACTGCATGATAAAATGATTTTGATTTTGTTTTTTTTTTCATTTGATTATTTTATCAGACAAAAGTAATTTTATAAATAAATTTTTCAATATAATTTACTAGTAGAGCTTGCAGTCATTAGTGGTGTAATATATTGATGATTTTAATTAGAGAATTATGGATAATATTGATATGTAATTTGAAATATTAATAATGTGTCTTAAAAAGACATCAAAATTAAAATCCATTATTGCCTTAGATGTAAAATTGACTGAAAAATTTGATATTTATTTTTGAAAAAGTAAAATTTATATTATTAAATATAATTAAATATTCAAGTTTCCAATAATATATAGATAATGAATGATTGATGGAATTTAAAATATATATTGTAGCGAGAATAAAAAAATTAGATTAGTTACAAAATTAAATTGAAACTTCCGTTCAAATTTAACTGGAACATTTAATTTAAAAAAAAAATTGAAATATATATTTAAATATTATAAAATTGTTAAATATTTAAAATTCCAAAAATACACAAATCCACTATTGCTATAGTAAATAATTGATGTAATATATTTTCATTTATAAAAAATAAATTTTATCACAAAATAACGTTACGCAAAATGAGATTTAAATTTTCACTTAAATTAAATTTACACATCACTCAATAGCAGTCGTGAACGATCGATGTACGATACATTTTAGTAGAATGCCTATATAAACACACGAAAACTTGTGTCATTCAAGTTGATGAGAAAAACTTTTAACATGCACTAGTTTGAAACTTTAAGCAATTTCGATAGGACAATAGTATCAATTTATCAGTAGATTATAAAGAGATGGAAAGATGCAATTGGGTGATTTCAATCTACTCTTATAAAGTATACAGAAAAAAATAAAAAAAAAAAAAAATTAAATTAAAAGAGAAGAAGGAAACATAAAANAAAAAAAAAAAGGATAGCTCTCTTAGTCAGGCAAGAGCCATGGGATTAAGCGTGTACGATGTGCTCAGAGGGACGCGGGGGTGTCATTAACGAAATTCGTTAACGGCCCACGGGGATTCGTCCAGTGATCTATGAGCATGAGATAAGCGTGCCATTAATTTATAACATCATATATTGCTTCACCTCATTATCGAATAAAAAATAAATAAGTAATAAAAAAAACAAAAACAAACACAGAAATTAGAACACACGCACGCGATCTTTTTAATTTTTTTTTTTTATGCCTATATAATAACAATTTATTACTGAAAAAAAATTAAAAAAAAAAAAACATACAAATAATTGTTTTAGTAATTTGTGGTGTTGTTATAATTAATCGATATAATTATGATGAAAAATTATTGACAGATTGATCAGTCGATCGCGATATGTGTTGATTTCTTTTTTAATTAAATTATTTTTCAATAGATTTTTAATTGATTTGTTTATGAAAATTATACTTTGAAATTTTTTGTTAATGTTTTTGTTTTTTTAAGGTATTTTTTGTCTTTATTTTTGTATAAAAAATACCGGAAATTCACGAGAATTGACGCGACGAGTGTACGGATATCCCGAGAGGCAAAGAGAAAATTATTTTCCAGGTTATATGCGATTGGGGGATGGTTTACCTTCGATTTTACACTCGAGACGTGCTTGAAATTTAACGGGATATTCTATTCGTATATTTTCAATCAATGATGTATATATGTATGTATTTTAATAGTGAAAAAATAAATTTAATTTATTGGTAAAATGAAAATTGTCATTGAGCTTATTTTTGTTTAATTTGTATTTAATAATTAATTCAAATTGTTTAAATTAATTTTCCATTTTTTACTTGATAAATATATCTAGTCAATTGAAAATCATTAAACAACTAAATATATTTATATAAATATATTTTTTAAGCCTTAAAAATTCACGAAATTATGTATGAAAAAGCTTCAAGATTTTTAATGTCAGAGACTTTTTTTTTTTTTCGTGTCATTTCTAAATGCACGATTGAAAGCTATTTGATATTTTAAAAAATATTTTTTTTCTCTCTCATTTATTTATAAAAATATATATCAAAGAACATACTCCAAGTTATTTTATCGTTTGACAAATTGATTTTCAATTTCTTTATAAATCAATTTTTTAAAATTTTTACTTTGACAGCTTAATAAAAATAATATAAAAATATTATTAAAAAATAAATGTATTATTATTATTTCTAAACATTTTTCTGCCTTCAAAAAAAATGTTATTAATTTTTTTCATTTATTTATTTAAAAAAAAAACCAACAGCTGTTTAAATAGCCGACATCAATAAATTTAAAACCCCAAAATAAAAAAAACTTTTAAATAAAAAAAAACGACCAATTTCCAAAAACGTGACTTCCGCTCTGACAATGATAATATATATTATTAATAATTCTTATCATTCAATTAAAATTGTCATCACAATTCTTATCGGATTTAATTTATGAATTGGATATTTATTTGACAATATTTGTTGATTAAGAAATAAACATGTATAAATTATTTGAGTATATATTTATATAAATGTCCACAAATATATTACACCCTTTCATGTGTCATGTATATAATAAACTAAATAAATATTCACGTATATTGTATATAGGCTGGTTATATTGTATTAATGGTAGCATGAATCGTCATCATGTAGATTGCGTGTGTGTCCTAATGAGTACCCAGTCAGTGGACAGACTGTCTCTGAGTCACTGGCACACTGAACCAAGCCCCTTTTTTTTTTTTATTATTTTATTTTTATATATATATTGTAACAGTGTTCCCAAGTGATTCACAATTTACCACTGACTTGTAATCATTGATCCCCTCGATACACATTTAATTTTATATATTAAAAAAAAATATATATATATATACATGAAGAGACTTAATTTTCAAACAAAAACTCTTGCCAACAAAAATTACATGGCTTCCATTAAATTTCATTCACTCAATCTCTCTTTTCTTCTTTGTGTTTTTTTTATTTTTTTTTTCGAAACATCTTAACTTTAGGACTACTTATTGAACCATGTGCATGCTCATAATGAATTTTACAAAAGATCTTTATATATATATGTATATAATTCTTACACAATAATTTAACATCCAACAAATGCAGAATATAAGCTTTATACTAGGATTAATAAAAAGTTTTTGAAAGTGAAGCCAAAATTACCTTTAAATATGTACAAAAAGACGACGTTATCATATATATTATGCAACAGTTTAAACTTCAAGTTTAAACTTAAATTTATGATATTTTAATAAAGTTTGAGAATTATGTATTATATACTTGATAATAATAATTATTATTATTTTATATATATGCTTATTTAATTATCTAAAATCAAAATTAAAAAAAAAAACATTTTTGCAAAAACATACTTCTAGGATTTAACAATGAAATGTAAATTTTTTTTTCTTTTTAATTCATAAAATACAATAATAATAAAATATGATTTAACATTTTATTAGTTGAATTATTTTAATTTATTGATTTTTAATTTTTTTTTTATTTGTTTTGTTTATTGTATTTATTATTTTTTATAAAGGATTTCGACAAAAGAGCTGCTGTTTCCTGGCAGCTTTACAATTATGCATGAGTTAACTGTTATACTGCACAAGAGAAAGACAGTGAAAAAGAGGGTAAGTTAGCATTCATTAAAAATACAACCGGCTACTTTCCTTAACCCCTCTTTCCCTCTCAATTTTTTTCACTAAAAAAAATATATATAGTTATATCTTGAGACCCTCTAATATATTTTTGTCCTATGTATATAAAATTTCAGACACAATATATTATATACATAAAAAGCAAAATTTATATATTTTTTTTGCACCCTCTCTTAAGGTCCTGAAAGAGCAACTAAGCAACTCTGAGAAATAATAAATTAAATCCTGCTACTTATCAACAAAAAATAAAGCCAATAATAAAAAATTTACAGAAAAAAAAAAAAATTAAAAAAATTAGTTACACAGGCTATATACAAAAATAACAAAAAAAAAAAAAAACAATTAAGCTAAATGAATATTAATGTGTTTAATCTTGGTACAATATATAAATTAAAAAAAAAAAAAAATAGAAACAATTATTTAAAAGCCAGATGTTTATAAATTAAAGACCCTGAATAATAATAAAATTTAAAAAAAAATGACTCATACAATTTCAAAGGGTATGACAGTATCACTTGATGATCTCGCGTGTATAAAAACAATAAATTACATTTAGATATATATATTGTTGTTGTTGTTTTTATTTTGTTTCATTTTCAATTTATTTATTTTTGATATAATCAAAGATTAAAGACAATATTGAACGTGTGTAAATTTTGTCACCAAGACAAGTCTCAGTTGTTTTATTTTATTGTTTTTAATAAAAAAAAAATATAATGTTATTGTGTTGGTTTGTGTTTGTATACAGGATGTTGTACTTGAGTGTACAGTATGTTGAATATGTTTATGTACATTTAGAGAGAGAGGAAAATATGCAGAAGAGAGATAAAATAACTAGGGGGTAAAATGATTGGGGGGTTGCTCTTAAGGACAGTTTGTTTTTGACCCCTTGGAAACAAGCCAAATAGAAATTGGCTATTGACCAAACCAATGGCTTGCTGAATTACTATTACCAATAGTTGCAGTGTACCACGTGTACCTTGGTTGGCCTTGTTACGCGTCGTGTATTTCATTATATGTGTGTCATTGTTTGTTATGAGATTCTCACCAGTCGAGATCATCCGGTATGTCTAATGTCCTTAATGAAAAAGTTTCGACAAGTTGTCAAAAGAAACCGACTGTATTATATTTCCTTTTTTCAAAATTTAATTGAGACTATTTAAATTACCAGTCGTTTATGTCATTGCTATATTTATATCAACGTTTTTTTTATTTTATTTTTTTTTTCACTCTATACTTGTTATCAAATTTTAATAGTAGTTAATTTAATTATAGGTTGAGATAAATTGATTTATTAAATTATATAGATTTTGTTTTTAATTTGATTATAAAATTATAGGATAAAATTTATTATTTTTAATTTTAAGTGTTTTTTTTTTATTGATAAAAAAAATTAATTGCTGGTATTTTTGTTTTTTTTTTTACATAAATAACTTGATAAAATTAATTTTTTTTCTTGATTAATTTTGAACTTTGAATAGCCAGAGAAAGGGTTAATTACAAGTTTGTTTTTTATTTAAATCTGGTGTTTAATTTAAAAAAAAAAATATAATATTTATTGAATTGTAGTATTTAAAAATAATATTATATNTTTTTTTTTTTTATAAATAACTTGATGAAATTAATTTTTTTTTGTTGATTAAATTTAAATTTAGTTTAAACTTTGAATGTCCAGAGAAAGGGTTAATTACAAGTTTGTTTTTTATTTAAAATCTGGTGTTTAATTTAAAAAAAAAAAATATAATATTTATTGAATTGTAGTATTTAAAAATAATATTATATATTTTTTAAGTTTTAAATATTATAACATTGCTGGATGAATATAAAACTAAAAATTTAAAATTTTATATTTCAGTGATTTTTATCTCACCAAGGGTTAACTGAAACTAGCAATTTAATTTGTCTGACAAAAACAGGTTTTTTCTACTTGAAAACTAGAGAAATTATTTTAATAAATAAAAAAAAAAAAAAAACAATATATTGGTATTTTTTCTAAGAATATAAATATTAATATAAAAAAAAAAAACAAAAAAAAATAGCTAGATAATGTGTTATAAATTTCGAATTACTTGAAATAATTTTCTCACTTTTGAGATTAACAAATAAGATGATTTGAGGTTTGTGAGTATCAACTATCAAGTGGCCCATCATCACCACCACCTAAATTCATGTTTTTATATTGTAAAAAAAAAGAAAAAAAAAAGAGGATAATTTTTTTTTTTATTATTTTGAGTGTTAAAAGAAACACGTCACAAGCAAGAGATAAACCCAGCTCTCAAACTGGCCAATTTGATTCTAGTAATTCGGCAAGGTCGTCCAGTTGGGAGCATCATCGTGTCGAGTAAAATTATATGACGTGAGAGTGAAAATTGCGGGTAAATATTGCCACAGGCATTTTATACTATGGGTTTTTGTATACAACAGTGTGATGATGATGATGATGGTGATGATGGCCAAGAGCAATTCTTTTAAAATTGAAAGAGAGTAGATTTCACATTTTATTTATTTATTTTTTCAAATAGTCGTTTCTCTCTCTCGATAAATCGATTGAGCTAGTATCTATTCTATATATATCGTTGCAATCAAATCGATTTTTGACCAAAGCAAAAGTCAATGGCTCTCTCAAAAGATACTTTTCAAGAGAAAATTGAGTAGTGCGGTGAAGAAATAAGAGCCTTGAAACAATCTTCACTCTTAGAAATGATTTTTTTTTTTTTTTTATTTTTATTTTTATAGATTGACTCTTGAATTGCCGTTTATGATGATAAAACCGGAAGAAAAGTGAACAAGTGCTGTATTACGAGAAAAGAAAAACAAAAAAAAAAGGAAAAAAGGTGATAGTGGGTAGAGGACGAATTTCCTCGGTGGCAAGTACTCGGATAGGGCATCCCTTTGTATATTCGAAGGATTTCCGCTAATGAAATAATTAAAATTACAAAGCTCCCCCAGCAGCATCCGGCTTTACGCCCAGGCGTATTTTTCGTTTATTTTTTACCCCGGTTTAAAAATGTTCTCTTTTTTATTCCTTTTTTTTTTACCTTTTCTTCACTGTCTATTTTTTTTTTTTTTTATATCTTCTTTAGTGTTCATGTTTTTTTCATATTTTTCACACTGTGATGGAACAAAATAATAAAAATACAATTTAAAGTACGACATTTTTCATTTTCTTTTTTTTTTTTTTTAAATTTAAACAAATTATATTTGAAAATTCATTATACATGTGTGTATACGCAAATTTTTAATAAACTAATTGACTTTATTTGTTGATTAATTTTAGATAAATTAAGCCTCAAGCATTATTTTCATTTTGTCAATAAAAAATAACTCAATATTGAATTTAATAAAATAATGTATTGTTAAAATTTTACATTGATATTGATCTGTTAAAGTAGGTTATTTAAAAAATAAAAAATAATGAGGAAAAATTGTAAAAAAGTCATGTATGAATTTGGTTCTCTCGTTTTAAAAAAAAGTTATATGATTTTTTTATTTTTAAATAATTATTTCTTTTTTTATTTTGGCGTGTTTTTGTTCTCCATCACACACTAGAAGCATCGAAGGGTCGTGACAAAAGAGTCAGTGCTCTCGAGAGAGTTGAGGACACGGTCCCTAGAACTCTAGAAATCCCCCTGGCGCTATAATATACATTTTTTTTTAACATTTTATTTTCATTTTGGTGTTTTCGTTCGTTCTTTTTTTTTCGCTATTTTATTTCTTTTTTCGGTTTTTTGTATGTTCACTAGTGTGTCGGTGGTGGATACCTATATGCGTATATTTGGGAAAAAAAAAATATAAATAAATAAATAAAGGCAGCGTGCGGTACTCCTTGTTGCGTGATGTAAATGCGTTAAAGTATCAGCACACCAAACACGCTTATTTAGTGAATACGAAAAAAATATTTAAAATATTAAAAATATTGAGGCAAACATGAGAACTGTTTAAATGATGATGGGCAATGGGTGACGCCTAACGCACCTCGTTAAAAATTTTACGATTCATCTTCTCTTTACGTCTCATTTCCCTTCTTCAGTCTTGTCAATTTTTTTTTTTTTTTATTTTTAATATCATTTTTTCTGGTTTTTTTTTTTTAAATGATTTTTTATGATTTTTAAATTCTCACTTGGATCTATATATACAAAGTTGCCGCTACACCTATATTAAAACTCTAATTTTTATTTTTTTTTTTTACCAAAGCAGATTTTTTACGTTACTTTTTTTATGATTTTTAGTTTTTTTTTTTCTTATTCTTCTGTCGAATTACCCTTGAAGCTTTTTTTTTTTTTTCGTAACTCACGTGTTTATCATTTGTTGATTCTTTGGTTGCTATTTTAACAAATGCCTCTGGCAAACAAACACAAAATTTTTTTATTTCATTTTTTTTTTTCTCGTTAACATTTCAAGATTTTTACTAAACGTTATGTTGGTTGTTAGTTTTTGGTTAACGCCCCATAATATTCTGATTTAACCCGTTGGGAATTTGTGTTTTTTTTTCATTTCGACAATCAAAATATATTATTATTTTGTCAACATTTATTTCATTTTTTTTTCAATAAAATATATTATTTCAATTTTTATAATAAATACGACGACATTGCAGAGAAATCGTACTCTATGATTTATATTTTTTTTCCATTAAAAAAAAGAAGGCAATGGCTATATCAGAAAGAAAGTAAAAAACATTATTTCATTATTTTGATAGCATTTTTTTTTTTTTTTTGCAAGTTACTTTTATGAAAAAAATTTTTGTTAACAATTCTATAAAAAGCATTTATTCAATTTTAATTATAAACACTGTAAAGATATCATAATAAAATGTAAAAAAAAAAATGATTTATTATCATTATAATGATATTTAATTATTTTAAAAAATTTAGCAAATTTATCAATTATTATTTAGTGAATTTATTAGTTTGTAAAGTGTTAATTTATTACTTCAAAAATCTATTAATTTATTAATAATTATTTTTAATTAATAGCTTGAATATTTCGAGTCTTTTAACATTGTTTTTTTATTTCAATATTAATAATAAATACTAGTACTCAAACACTCCAAAGAATTATCGGAAAAATATCAATTAAAAATACTTTATTTAATTTATAAAACTTTCCAATATTTATTAATTTTTTAATTTATAAATTAATTATTTCACTAAGACTTGGAAAATTATTTTAACTTTTTTCTTTTTGCTCAAAAAAAATATTTCTTTTATAAAATTTATTCTCTCGATTTTAATAATAAATAGTAACACGAAAAAAGTGAAAAAAATTTACAAGAAAATCATTAAAAAAAAATAAAAGAAAATTTCAAAATTAATTTCATTTATTTTATTAATTTTAGCTAATTATTTTTTCGCTCATGTACTTTTACAAAAAAAATATGTTTTTCTTAAAATCAATTATTTTAATAATAAATAATAAATAACTGTTTCAAAACCGAGCATTTTTTGTTTTTGAAATGCTAAAAAGTAGGAATTATCTTTTGATAAATTAATGATGGATAATTGTAGACTAAGGTGATTTATTTGCATAATGAATCAAGCCGGGGAATTTCATAGAATACACATATAGAAAATTTAAGCTCTCGATATTCCCCTTGATAAAATATATAGATGAACACATCATACGTATAACAAGTCGTCTGTTATGATAAAGTCTCGATGAGCCTTGTCAAGTATTATAAAAAATATATCCGAACACTTTTGATACATCCAAACAATCCAGTCAACGTGATAATGAATAAAAAAAAATAAAAAAAAA
>MKYW01000349.1:8624-42548 GCA_015776835.1 Aphidius ervi | reverse complement strand
CAACCAGATACATTTAATGATTTATCAAATCTTCAAAAACTTGATTTGAAGTACAACAATCTAACAGCATTATCGAGCAATATATTCAATGGTCTTGAAGAGCTAGAAGTATTAGACTTATCATCGAATAAACTAAATTCCCTTGAACCAGGTACTTTTAATAATTTATCAAATCTTCAGAGACTTGAATTGAACAGCAATAATCTAACAGCGTTATCGAGCGATACATTCAATGGTCTTGAAGAGCTAGAAGTATTAGACTTATCATCGAATAAACTAGATTCCCTTGAACCAGGTACTTTTATAAATTTATCAAATCTTCAGAAATTGAAATTGGACAACAATGATCTAACAGCATTATTGAACGATACATTCAATGGTCTTAAAATGCTAAAAGTATTATACTTATCATCGAATAAACTAAATTCCCTTGAACCAGGTATCTTTAGTAATTTATCAAATCTTTACTTTCTTGATATTAGCGACAACAATCTCGCAGCATTATCGAGCGATGTATTCAATGGTCTTGAAAAACTCGAATCATTATATTTATCATCGAATAAATTAAACTCCCTTCAACCAGATGCCTTTAATAATTTATCACATCTTCGTAATCTTAATATTAGAAACAACTATATAACATCACTACCAAAAAATATATTCACTGCCACTAAAAAACTTGGACAGCTGATTTTGTCATATAACCGACTAAATAATCTTGATTCAGATATTTTTAGTAATTCACCAGTACTTTGGAATGTTGATATTCAAGAAAACAATTTAACAACAGATTCAATAAATATATTGAAAAATAGATATAATTTTCAATTTTTTGATGTGTGATTACAAAATTGATAAAATCTTACTGAAAGCGACTATTCACCGTATTTTACCATTAATAAAAAGCTCTATTTTATTTCAGCTATAAATAATAATATAAAACTAACCTTAAACAAACGATTCAAATATTAAAAAGTAAAAAGATAAATTAACCACGTTTTTTTCAATGTAGTTTTTATTGTTCAGCAAAGTTTTTTTTATTTTTTATTTTTTAAAATAAATATTTTACATAATGCTTTATTTTATTATTCACGATTTCAAAAACTCTTAAATAACATTAATGAATAGAAATCACAACTTGTTATTGTTTCTAATTTGCAATTTTATACATTCATATAATATATACTTTGTCAAATAAAACTGAGTTACTATTATTAAAATAGCTCAAAAAAATTATTAAAATAATTGTCATTGTTTTAAAACTAGTTTATCAGTAAGAGAGCAATATCTTGATGTTCAGATAGTTAAAAAAAATAAATATTGACAGGCAATTTGAATATAACAAATAAATAATATAATAGAATAATCCAAAAAAATTTTTTCGATCCATTTTTTGCCCTTGATAAATAATAAAATTGAATTATTACAATTTAATTTGCAACGTATACATATGACTAAATATTGTGAATAAAATTTTTGAAAATAAAATATATTTTTTATATTGTTTTTAATATTTATTCGTTTAAATAATCGTTAGCTACTGAAATTATTATCTTCCAATGGATCCATTATATTTTTATGTATAATATAATATAACGATAGAAATTTTAACTCAAAGGAATAAACCACCTGAGTGCTGTATGTACATAAATAGTATGGATTTTTATATCATGCTAGATCATAACTGGAATACACTTAAAAAATTTATAAAAAAAAAAACAAAAATTCAACTTGAAATAATTTAAATAATGGAAAAAATTTTAAAACAATTTTCCATTGATAGATAACTTTGGATTAACTTGTTCATATGTCCAAGGAATGAAAATAAATTAAAAACGATATATAACAAGATATATTTGAAGAGTGTTATATGTATTATGTCCCCTTAATGAGATAAAGTGATTTTAATTCTTGATTTTAAACTCTCATTTTTTTCGAACTTTATCAACAATTATTACGTGATTTGAAGAGTTCTTGAAATTTACGTTATGATGTTTGTGTCAAATAGACTTTATGCAAGAATATTGATAGTAATTTTACATCACTGATATATAATTACACAAAAATTATTTATCATATTTAGTTGACTTTATTACTGTAATCGTAAATATATTTAGAAAAACAAAAATATAATAAACCAATGATTGATAATAATTAATATTCGAAATGATTATCATAAATATTTAAGAAAAATAAAGGACTAACAAAATATGAATTAATATGTGGAAAAAAAAATTGGTAAAAGATGTTTGAACCTAATTATAATTGTACTGTATTTTTATAAAAAAATAAATAAATATAAAACTCTATTTATCATTTACATATATCAATAGCAATATCACGTAGTCTCCAGAAGCTGAAGTTAAATCATCTTTTTTGATATTTCTAAAATCAAAATATTTAACTAATCGAACAACAACAATATATCAAATTTATTAATGGAAATAAAGATATTTTGATTACACTAATCCAAGAGTTTTATATAACTTGATGTATTTATAATTTTATATGAGAAATTAAGTTTCTTTATTTTATAAAGTAACATACGAGCATGTTAACATAATTATAATCATTAAATTTGAGGAAATACATTACATGAAGAGATGACCCAGATGACTCTTATCAGTATTATGATAATTATTGTATCGTTCTCCAAATTTTGGATAACAGGAAGAGTTGTAGATAAGCAGTTGACGAAAATGATATAAAGCAAACTCAATCAGCTGCCTATATAAATTATGATAATTTTCGGTAGCAGTTCATTCTCTCGTCAGTAGTTGGACAGTATATACACATCAACGAAATCATATATAAATCATCTATTAAATATTTTTCAAGTTAACAAACTTCAACTTACTTACAAACTGTATACTTAATTATGTATAGAACTATTTACAAAGTAATTCAACAACTTGAAAAAGAAATTTTGTAAATTTAACTGACAATTAATGTCACAAATAATAACAAAATATATATAACTATAAATTTACTATTTAAAAATCATGTTTTTAATGATAATGCTGCTCATGATAATTAGTTGATTTTTTTTTTTCGTTTATACATTTTAGTTCAACTTCAGCACGACAATGAATGTATCGTAATTTTTCCTTTTCATTTATTCGTGTTAATTGTAATTATTCACCTTTTCTTTACTTTCTTTTTAATAAATAACGAGATTAATTTAAAATAAAATATAATTAAATTGTTACAACTTATTTTGTAGCCAAGTATTTTTTTTGTTGAAAAATTTGTTTTTTTATTTTATTACTACGATAGAAGACGCTTTTTTTTATTTTCCATATTAGTTGATTTGTTGGATATTGGTTGTGTGTAAATGTAAGATACGTTGTAAAAAATAATATCATCAATCATTCCAACAAGTAATTTCATAATTGTATAATGGATAGTAAAAAGTTGGGTAAATATTTTCATAACTTGTAAACCAAATAAGATATTAAAAAAAAAAAAAAAAAACAAGCAAATGGTTAAATTAAAAAGCTTCATCATTAATTTGTGTGAAATAAATTTTTTTTTTTTTTTTTATTTATACGATATATAATCTAAACAAATTTTTGATTTTCAATAAACAGCTTGAAAAAATTAAATGTAATATGCTGTAATTAATTAGATTAATTTTTCAAGCACATATGAAAGACATTAATATATAGAAAATAAAATTAGTAATATAATAATATATGTGATTCATTTGAATGGCAAAGAAAATAACTTTCTGAAATAATACTCCCCTAAGAAGCTATTGGAATGGCCAATAATTTAATTTACTTAAATATATTTGACGTTCTATTTCAGCATCAGTAGAAATTCTAATACGAGTAGATTTAGATATTCCCGAAGATTTCCTGACTAAAGTAACACCAGTTTTAAATAAATAAATATTTTGAATGTTGGAATTTTTAAATGAGCCATCCTCGATACTGCTTATATTATTCAAAGACAAATGTAAATCAATGCATTTGAGATAATCAAAAATACCTTTTTCAATTCTTGTTATTTTATTAGATTCCAAACTTAAATATTTAAGATTATTCAATGATTTAAATGTACCAGCTTCGATTGTCATTAATTGTGTATTTGTTATAAGAAGTTTTTCAAGTTGTGGCATACATGTCATTGAATTTCCTTGTAAATTTGTAATCATACCATTTGTATAACGAACATCAGTCAAAGAATGTGGTATTTTATATGAAAATATATTTTGACAAATACCAATTGTATCATTTCCAACAATTTCCAAGGTTTTTAAATTTTTTAAACTCATCAATACTTGACTGAGATATTGTAAAGTTTCATCAACTTCAATTTTAAGATATTTTAAAGATGGTAATTTATCAAATAAATTAGCTTTCAGTACAATTGGTCCAACATCTAATTCCAAATTTTCTAGATTTTTCAAGCCCTCAAATGATTCTGGATAAATTGTAAATACATGGCCGGTTTGATGACATATTAGTGTTTTTAAATTTGAATTAATATTTGAATTTTTAAATGCATTTCTATCAATTGAATATATTTGTCCAGATAATTCAAGTGTCTGACTTTCCGTATTACTCACCTCGATATAAATCCCGTAACTTACATATATGCTGTAGTCATATCGATTTTTCATAATGTTCACCGATGTTAAAGTATTAAATTTTTTGCAAATGGTAAATGGTTCTTTATGAAAACAATCAGTTTGCATATTAAATTGACCAACCATCCATGCATTGATGTTTTTTGAAACTTGATTATTATTATATACATACAATAACTCAAGATCCATGTTTGAAAATGCCGAATTTTCAATAGATAATAATTTATTATTTGATATATCCAAGTGTTTACATTTAAGACCATAAAATGTATATTTATTAATGGATATTAACTCATTGTAACTTAAATCAAGCATTGATAATAGCTTATTTTCAAATGATTTATTGTCAATTAAATTAATTTTGTTATGACTCAGTAAGAGAACGTCTAAATGAGTTAGTACGTTAAAAATATTTTGTTCTATATGAGTCAATTGATTTGATGATAGATCCAAAGATTTTATATTTTCTAGTCCATAGAATGAGTAAGATGTTAATACATTGAGCTTACCATTGGTTATAGCAAGATGTTCTAATTTTTTCAAGCACGACAATTTCATTGATCGTAACTCTGGAAAAATACTATTTTTATATTCAAGACGTTTAATACCAAAATTGATAGTATAACATAGACCAAAACAAATGTCGACTGTATTATAATTCACAAGTACCAGCTCTTCTAAACTTTGAAGATTTGAAAATGATTGACATTGAAATTCTTGAGGTTCAATCATTGGTATCTCGAGAGCTATCAATGATTGTAAATTATAAAAAACAGGTGTTTTCAAATGCATTGGCTTTGTTTTAATTTCGAGAACTTTAAGATTCGGCAATCCTGCAAAAGAATTATTGCTAATAGTAAATTTGTCTGCGTCAGAGCTTATCTTCAAAGTTAAAATTGTCAAATTTTTAAATGCATAATTGTCAATTGATGATGCCTCGTTGTCTTGTATTTCGAGTTTTGGTATTGAAAGAAAGCTAGAAATATCAGTGACTGAGTTAATGCTCTTATTTTTAGTTTTACAAATTTTATAAATACCATATTCACTTAAATAACACCGAGATGATTCTTTTAAATGAATGGATTTCAATTTATATGTTACTCTAAAAATTTGGCTATCATTGTGGCTCAAGCTCGTTGCAATATCGAATGTTATAATATCGAGTAAAGCCAATGTAATAGAATAATTAATTCCCCATTTAAATGAATTAAATCTTAATATTTTATTTTTCGAGAGATCAATTATATTTATACGTGAAGTATTAAATGCATCATCAACAATACCAATTATTCCACTTTGTGTTAAATCAATAAAATGACATTTGATATTTCTAAATGATTCTTGTTCAATTATTTCCAATGAATTGTAACTCAAGTTGACTAATAATAATTTACTATTATCAATTGTCAATGCTTCATTATCAATTGTACTTATTGAATTGTTACTCAAATTTATTATTTCTAAACTTTGAACATTGAATACATTTGAAGGTATATGAGTGAGTTTACTATTCGATGTTAATGAGACAGTTTCCAATTTTTTTAAACCATTAAATGCACCAGGTTCAAGAAGCATTAGTTCACTTCCAGTGATTGTTATACTCCGAAGATTTCCAAAACATATAAATGAATTATGAGGCAGTGTTTTAAACAAACCACCTGTATAATGAAGTTGTAATAGATTGTTAGTTTTATTTTTCATTGTTGAATAACAAATATTTGAATCATGATTATCTAAAAGTTCCAATTTAATTAAACTTAATTGTTGATATAATATTTTATCTATATGTCGTGCTGTTTCATTGTCCAATTTTATTTTGAGATATGTTAAATTTTGAAGTCCATAAAAACTATAAGGATTAAGTAAGACTGATGCTGAATTAATTTCTAAATTTTTTAGACTTTGTAAATTTAAAAAACAGCTTGAATCAATATACAGTCGTCCATCAGCCAAATCTAGTTGAAGTGTTTCAATCGATGGAGATGATATACCATCAAATGCATCAGATAAAATAGCGTTAGCTTTTTTATTTATTATTTGAAGACTGTTTGAATACCATTTTATAATTGAATCTTTTACATGGAAATTTTTCCAATTGCTTGACCTTGAATATATATCGATTGCTGTACTAGACGTTGTATTAAAATAAGTTTTTTCAGAAACCACAAATGATGAATACTTGATTAATAACAAAAAAATTCCAATGTAATACATTGTATAAGTTTTTTGGTAAACTGATTTAGATGTATCGCTTTGCTCGTTTATATATGCAGACAAAACTAATCTATTAATCAAATCTTTGACGTCAGCTATAGTCATTTTTGACATAGATAAATAAAAAAAATATTCCATGACGAAAAAAAAGGAATAAAATGTTTTTATATTTGATTTATTATCGAATGGAACAATTATTTTTTTTTTTGTTTATCGTTATCTTTACATGCAGATATTTCAAATACCTTGGTAAATAGTTGAAAAAAAAATATATAGAAGATAAATTAATTTCGTTTTACAAAATTTTAATATTATTTTTTTATTAAAAGTATTTTTTTTTTTCTATTGGAATAATTTTCAATATAATACCCTTTTTTTTAAATATATTTTTCATAAATTTTTAGTATAATAATAATATTATTGTTATTATTTTTTTTTTATTAAATTTATGTACAAAATGTATGTAATTTATTGAATAAAATTGAATATATTATTTTTATTATAATCTTTATATTTTCATGTTTATTTTATTTTTTTTTTTGATTAAAATAATAATTTACTTTTTCAAATTTGATATATAAAATTTACATATTGTACAAATAATGGATAGGGATAGGTATGAAAAATAATACAATATCACTGATTAAATATTCGAATTGAGACGAATATTTTTTATATTTTTTTTTGCCAAGCTAAATGACACACGGAAGTCATAAATTTATTTTTTTAATGTCTTAACCTGTGCATGTTTTATATTATCTGTAACATCGTGACTTTTTATGTCGAGATTATTATCTATAAAATAAAAAGTCAGCAGTTTGAGATTTGTAAAAAAATTAATTTACTGAATAAAATTTTTTAACTATATTATACATATATTGTACATAATTAAATAAAAAAAATTTACCACATGACAATAAATCAAAATTTATTCTACTGATGCGGCTGAAACTGTATATGAGAATCACGAGTTTATCACATGGTCAATCATTTGTAGAAAAAATTTTCCAATAAAATGCTCGTTTATAAATTTTAATGAATTAGTTTAAATTTTGCAATAGAGTTTTGAATTTATTGGAAATAAATGAGCAGCAGAAAATTCAACTTTTTGATGATGTAATTGAAGTGCAAATAATTGTATCGTTTGATATAATTTTGTATCTGTTTTTTTCCACAATAATTTCATGCGGATTAGTTCCTCTGTATGAGTTGCCTATTAAATAAATCATACAAATAAATCAAGGTATTTTAAATGTTATCATAAATATATACCATAAAAAAATATCTTGATAATATGATGATAATTTTTGTAATTTAAATGAGAGCCAATTTTTGATAAATCTATAATTTGTCGTAATAATAAATCAATTTTATAAACTATAAAATACAAAAAAAATAATTAGTTATTTAATTTAAAAAATTGTTTAAAAATTTTATTTATATTTTTACGATAGTACCACCATGAAAAGCACAATTGTAAATTTACAACACTTGGTATTGGTCAGCCATGTAAATGAGCACAAAATATGGCTGGTTTAGATTATTTACAAAACAAAATATTAAAAATTATAATAATAAAATAACAACAGCAAATAAATTGGCTCATTATAGTGTTGAAAATGTTATTAAAAAAAATTAAAAAACGTCTTAAATCACGTATAGAACTTTACAATGAAATTCGACAACTTGAAAAAGGAAATTTTATAAATTCAACTATACAGCTAATGCCACAAAAAATAACAACATATCTTTATAAATTTACATCATTAAAAGATCATGTTGTTGATGATAATGCTGCTAATGAGGAATCATCAGTTGATATTTTTTTTTCGTTTATACATTTCAATTCAACTTCAGCACGATATTGAATATATCGTAATTTTTTTCTCCTCATTTACTCGTGTTGATTTTGATCCTTTGCTTTTTTTTTTTAACTGGCATTTTTTATTATCATTAATAATTTAAATTATTTATTGCAATAACGGTTCTAATGTAATTATGATTTGCATGAATTATTTATTATCAATGTGCTATAAGTTAGATGGATAACAGGTAAATGTAAACTGTAAATAAATTAGATGAACACATGGTTTCCATGACAGAAAAATTATTTTATTTATCAAATGGTATAAAAAAACGATTTCTTATTAGTTATTACTTATTATAAATTTAACTATCTTGTCACATTATTTTTTATTGTCATGAAATGTACAAATTGTATACGTCACATTCTAGCATGATGATTATTTTAAAACTGTTATTGTTGTTGATGTTTTTTTCTTTTTTTTTTTACTCAATAATTCAAATTGTACTTCATATCAAATATTATTTTCTTTATCTTTTGAGTTATTAGTAATAACTTATTAATTATTACTAAATATAATTCTTTTTCTAATTCTAATAACTCATTAGAAATAAATGAATGTAAGTAAAAGAAATGTTTCTTTTTGCAAATTTATAATAATTTTCTAAATACAATAATATAATATTCATATAAGATATGATTGTATAATGTATAATCAATAATCAATTACCAGGTACAATAAAAGGGTAGATAAACGTAGGTAATTGTATAGTTCCAATTATACATCTGATGCTGATCACATATTATTACACATTCAATTGTAAATAATTGTATCCAATAACATGCAGTCAGTTTTAATATGTGATAATCAAGATAATCACATATATTAAAACTGACTGCATGTTATTGGATTTATTATTATCACTGATAATATAATATACAATCGTAATTGCATGTTATAATTTATGAATTATAATTTATTGCATATGTTATAAGTTATAAGTTATAACATGCAATAATGATATATATACAAATATGATTATATATTTATATATATATATATACACCTTAATTACTTAATTACATAATTACAAGTATATATATATACTTGGATAAGCAGTAGCTGCAGTGAAATGCAAGCTACAGGCGATAGATCAGAACCCCTTGCGAGACATACTCTTCGTGAATCGATAAAAAAAGAAAACTTGTAAAAGGGCTGTTTCCGTTTAACGAGTGCAATCTAATATTTTCTCATGGGATGATAAAAATTTATAATGTATTTCGATACTCATTTATATTGGTGACAATAAAATGTCTTAATTGAGCAAAATTTATTGCGTATGTATAACTGGTTGATTAATTTGTAAATTATCAATTATAATTATTTGTTCAGTTTCCAGAACTTCTCTGGTATAAATATTTCTCCGTAATTACTCCGAATTTCTCCGTGATTAAACGAAATTTTTTCTAAGTAACTCCGAGTTGCTACCGAATCGATTCATACAGAGAAAAATTCAGAGTAATTTTTCCACGTTGAAAAAAATTATCTCCTTATTTCTCCGTCTATATGGGAGAAATTCAAAGTTACCGAGGAGAAATATTTTCACCAGGGTCAAATAATCATTTCTCTAAAGATTTCATGTCAAATACATTATTTAATTAATTATTTAAAACAGCATGTAATGATAAATTAATTAAAAAGAGACGTATAATTAGCTAGCAATAAAATTAAAAAAATTAAAAAATAATTCATTAATACACTCTAATAAGTTTTCAAAGCTCTAATAATTATTTCCTAAACTTTCCTGAATAATTATTTTTTTAACTACCAGGCAGCAAATTAATTAATGATTAGTTTCTAACTACTTTTCTCACCAAGTATATCGAGCCATATATGTAAGATGGATAAAAAATAATGACATAACAAACTGGAATTTAAAAATCATACTCAGTAAGTCTCGAGCAGAATTAATTTTTAAAAAAAATAAATTCAACGAAGACCCTACCAAGTCTCATCATAAAAAAAACAAAATCAAACAGAATACTTTTAATCGTCAGAAAAAATATCATAATCAAATTTCATTCTTACGAGATATTGTGCTTTGACTTGGGCAACATCATATACAATATATTCATTGTAAAGTAATGATGATTGATCAGACAATTGGGCTGGTACACCAGGACCATATGGTACTTCAACACCATCTTTAGTTTTGTAAATTTTAGTTGGATCTGGAAGTGTTTGTCCCATACCAAATGTTGAATGTTTACCAACTGGTAATTTTTCAACATATTCAGCAGCCAAACGTTCATACATATTACCAAGTGCAACTTCACAAAGCATCAACAAACCAGTTGGATTTTGACTTGATGTACAACAATAATTTGCTGATTTTGATACCATATCAGCAAAATAAATACCTTTACCAAACATATAACCAGTAACTGGTGCTTCTGGTGGTGCAATACGTAAACCTTGTGATAATATACCAGCATAATTTGTTGTTCTTGAACCATGCCATAATAATTTACGATTATTTAATTTTTTAAATGGTTCATATCTTTCATCTTCACCATGTCGTTTAATAACAAATACATCTTCAATTTCAAGTTTATAATGTGAATGTGATGATGCATGTGTATTTTTAGTATAATCTTGTATAACTTTATATTCTTCACAATCTTTATCAAGTACATCAATATCTGTATTTAATTGTCGATAAAATGTATCAATAGGACTTGTATTTGAATCTGTTTCAGTATTCAACAAATTATATGCTATTTCCATTTCAATAAGTGAATCAAGCATTTCAGATTTTTTTTTTATAATATTTTCATCATCAAGTATTGGTGGATCAGCAATACCAAATGAATGTGGAACAAGTGTATAAAAACGATTTGATGCATCAATTAAATTCATTCTTTCACTACCAGGTGATGCTTTATCTTTAATAATGAGATTTTGTAACTCAGTCAATACACTGTATGCTTGATGTAGCTGTTTTTTTGATAATTTACCCAATGGCATTTTTTCAATATCAAGCTCATATTCAGCCATGACTTTCTTCATAATATCAACATCAAATATTAAACGTATTAATTCTTGTACTGGTTTTTTCAATTTACTTTCAATATTTGAATCAACTTTACTCAAATTTTCGTCTTCATCAGTGTCTTCAACATCAATTGGATACATCAAATTTGGCTTTTTAACAAAATTTTTACGATGCATCCAATAATTACCAGTTTTTTCAACATATAGTTCTTCAAATTCTTGTAGCGCTTCATCAAGTGACCTTCTTTTACACATTTTACCACCAATTGTTGTACCAACACGTCCCCAACTTCTAAATACCCAATATTCATCTTTTACATCATCTTTTAATATTTGCATTTTATAATATTTATTTACACCAGCTTGTATATCAGTTAGACCAAGTGTTGTACTAAAAATATTATCTCCACATTGATGAATATGTGCAGTTTCATCAAGTTCACTATCTGGATCAACAACACCACCAACTTTTATTTTAAATTTTTTTTTACCAGACAATTTTTCACAACGATTTGGACTAGTTGATGGTGTTGTTTCAGCAATTGTAACAGCAATACGTTTTGATGGATCACTACCCCATCCACAAATTGTTTTTTCTTTTAGCAATGAAATTAGTGTATCATTATAATTTTTAGCCTCATCAATAAAGTCATCACTGATAACTTGTATATCCATATTTTCAGCATCTTGTACTACTTTCCCACCCATATGAAAATTTTCTTTACTTGCAATAACAGCAGCAATATTTTCGTGTATTTCTCTAGAAACAGTACCACCAAGTAAAATAATTTTTTTCTTCATCTCTTCTTCATCATTTTCATTTTTTCCATGTACTATAAATTGCATACCTTTTAATGGTAATTGTTTTTCAATTTCAAGGTCATTATTATTATTTTCATCTTTTTTTTTAGGTGTTAGGGATTTTGTACTAAATGTTTGCCTGAACATTCTCTTTTCAACTTTTGGTTCAAATGATGATAAAAATGGACTATTATTTTTCATGTAATCTAATATTTTAAACTCTTCTTTTGGTGGATCAATATTAACATTTTCACATTTTGTCCATTCAGTTAAATTACCAGTACATTTGTACCCAATACCAGATGTATATTGTAAATTACCTTTACATTTATCACATGGTAATGGTACACCAAAACACATTAAATCAGCTAATTTTTCAATGATACAGTATGTACCTTTTGGTACAGTTTGATCATTAGCATTGAGTAAACTTGTTAATTCTTTTTTTGATAATGTTGCCAAGTGATCTTTTAATTCAAACAATTCTTCATTTTGTTTTTTCATTAATTTTTCATCTGCATTTGTATCAGGATCAATTTTAATTTTTTTAGCTGATGATTCATCTAATTCATCTTCAATTGTTGGTAATTTTATTTTTATTGTTTTTTTATCTTCTTCATTTAGAGCTTCAAAGCCAGGTAATACATCACCAGAATCATAAAATCCAAATGAATTACGAAGCTTAACAAAACAATCAACATGATGCCATGCTTCAACACCATTTAATTTTTGTCCCATTTCTGAATCATAATCTTTCTTTGATATTCTAATGTCATCTTTAAGAATTGGTGCTTCACATCCTTTGCATGTTGAACCATCTGATTTTGCATATCCAATTAAATAATCATGATATACTTCAGCATTAGGACGTTTACGTCCTTTTTTGGTACCATCAGTTGTTGATGAACCACCACCACCACCAGCATTATCAATTTTTTCTCTAATCATTTGTTGATCATCCCAACGAAGATTATCAAAATTTTCAATATCACCTGTTGTTGTTGGTTTAGCTTCGTTAAAAAAGCATGAACAATGATAGTAGTTGATCGTGAAACCATCATGAAATGGACTCTGTTCAAGTTTGCCAAAACGAAGTTCATCTTTTGCAATTTTGTGCAGATAACATCCCCTACATGTTGATCTATTAGTTCTAGCATATTCAGCTGAAAATGGTAAACGATTGCTCGACATTTTTTTCATAAATTATTAAACAATAAACAACACAATTATTATTATTCAATATTTTTTGTTGTAATAATTATTTTAACACGGACCTTTTGAATTTTCTCTTGATATAATTAAAAGGATTTAAAGAAATTTACTCATTTCTTTGAGGAATGTGAGGACCAGTGAGGACAATTGCGTCTATAAAAAAAAGACCGGTTAAAATAGGTTAGATTAGGACATTAGATTATGTAGATTGGATTAGATTATAAACAATTAGAAATATAAATAACAATAAATTCCATACACCATGTTGGTTTGATAACAACGACAGCAACCTTATCACACAATAAAAGTGTCAGCTTATTGGCGCTCTAGTCATCAAAGCAAATTTGGTAATGTGCATCATCTTGCGCCATATTTATTTGTGACCTTTATTTTTATTTTTTTACTCCATATTTTTGTGTTATAAAAATATATATTTCAACAATTAAACTATAAATGTTTAAAAGTATTAAATAACAGTTATTTTAAAGTTTTAATTATTGTTGATTATTTTATTGAATTATAAACAATGCCGAGTATTTCAAAGGGAAGAAAAACTCCTGCCAAATTGAAGGTGAATCAACATCGTCACACAAAACAATATACTCGCATTAATATCAAATCATTATTGTTTAATTACTTTAATTAATAAATAATAATATATTTTTTTCTATTAAATTATAGACTATAGGAAATCATAATGAGTTTTTCGATAGAATCACCAAGTCTTTGTATTATTCCAAATTGCCAATGACTGATAGACTCAGTTTACCTGTTACTGGTGAGATTGATCATTTTATAATAAAAATTATTAACATCATTAACAAATTTATATACTAATAACAAAGGTAATTTTACAGAATTTGCTGCTGAGCTATTTACAGAAGTTCAAAAAGGCTGTTCACTTGAACGTCTTGATGTTGATGAAGCAAGTAGAATATCAAGAAATGCATGTGTATCACCATGTTCATTTGTTCTTGCATTATTATATTTAGAACGTTTAAAAGACTGTAATCCAGAATATTTATACAAAGTTGCACCATCAGAATTATTTCTTGTATCATTAATGATTGCAAGTAAATATCTAAATGACGATGGTGAAGATGATGAAGTATTTAATACCGAATGGGCAAAATCTGGTAATTTAACTGTACCTGAAATAAATAAACTTGAAAGAGAATTTTTAAATGCAATTGTAAGTTAACATAATATTAATTAAACAGAAGAAAATAATAATTAATTTATATTTATTATTTATATACAGAATTGGAGTATCTATGTTTATGATGATGATTTTTGGAAACGTTTAAAACAACTAGAAAATCATATTGCCTATAATGAAGCAAAAAAACGTGGATGGTATTCGTACTATGAATTATCGTGTCTTATTAATACAATTAAATTAAAAGCTATTATTAAAACATTAGTTAGTATATCATCAATATGTTTGGCAACTTATACTGCTGGTATTGTAACATTACTTGGATCAGCACTTGTTGCTAGTCATATACCAGGCACATCACTATCATCATCATCATCATCAGCAGCATCATTAAAACAATCAACAATATCTCCAACAATTAATTCAACAAATAATAATAATAATCAATTAAATCAAGATGACATTGATGATATATCAATAACTGATTTATCAAATTTATTAACAGTTAATGAGAATAATTTAACAAAAAAATTGATAATTAATTCAAATGTTAAATGTGAATTAAATTGTTGGATTGATACATTGACTTATTGGCTACCTAAATATTTAAATTTAAATGACAATGATAATAATAATTCAATTATTGACATGACAAATATTGGAACATTTATAACAGATACACAGCCACGTATTGATGATGAATTTATTATTGAAGATTTTATTACTGAAATTAATTGGCGTGATACATTGAAGGATAATATTTATTGTGATAACAATAAAGATTGGCGATATTATGCTAAATATGTTGCTGAAATATCACTTGGTTATCAACATTGATTTTAATTTTATTATTTCTTTTTTTTTTTTTTTTATAATTTGGTGCAATTTATATTTGGGGTTTTTTAAAATATACATTTACATAATAGTTATATATATAATATATATATTTTTTCTACTAATATAGTATAATCATCAATTAAATTAAAAAATAACTAACAAATTATATTATGATATTCAAATTGGTTTGTTTGTTTGATTTTTTTTTCTTTTAAATTAATATATATCATAAATAAATATTTCTTAAATAAAATACTTGGCATTGTTTTTTATTTTGTTGTAAATTTATTATACAATTGGTCGGATATTTATTATTGCATTTTGTTTATTAATTTTCTACATTTTTTTGTTTTTTTTTATAATTCAACTATTAACTACACGTATTATACATTTATCTATTATTTTTTTTACTCTAGCAGCATCTATAATTATTATTTAATAATTTATAACAACAAGATTATGTTAATTAAATACTTACTTTTATTATTTTAATATTATTCATCAAGTGGGATTGTTTATATAAGCTCATTTGTTTTTAATTTGAAAATTGTAACAAAAAAAAATTATTATTATTATCATCCCATTGTTATGATTATTTATTGTTGTTATTGTTTTAAAATGCTCTATTAAATTAACAATTATATACTATTTACAAATCATTATAATTATTATTTTTTTAAATAATTTATATAACATTTAATATGACATTTAAAATTTGAGAGCATTATTTTGTATTTTTATTTTTAATAAAATTTAATTAATGATATTTTAATCTCATTTATATAAATAATAATAATTAGTTTGAAAAAATATAAAATAAAAGCATTTTATCTATAGTACGAAGACAGATAATATAGTAATTGAATGAATTTTAAATAATTGTTTTTTTTAAATAAAATGTTGCCTATTTTAAACAATTTCTACTTTTTCTACGTCTTTTTTATCACTTTTCTTTTCAAGCCAAAGTAATGGTGTCATGCCCAAAATACAACCAATTGTAACTCCAATAACACGACCCTAAATAAAAAGATAATTAATCAATTAATTAAGTTGATTAATTTATCAAAAATATATTGAATACTAACAAGATTTGCTGCTCTTCTTGAACGAGGTAAATCAAGTTGAATTGGTGTTAATTTTGGTGGTTTAAAGCCAATTTTTTGTGCCATTAATTCAACATAATAGGCTGAACCAATACCAAGAATATCTGATATTGTATTACCAAGTGCAGCAGCTGCCATTGTTGATAATGATATAAATACACCAAGTTGTGCTTCAATATGTTCACCCTTTTATCAAAAATATATAAATTATTTTATGTTTAAATTAAAAATAACAATTAACTCACAGCAATTATCATAATGAAATTATCCAAGAAGCCAAATCCAACAAATGGAATTGCATTTGCAAATGAAACTGTAAAATATAATTGATAATTATTATCATCATTATCATCATTTTGTAATTGATAATTATTATCTACCTCTCAAGAGATCCTTTTTCTGTGGCTGGGGTACTGTCTCCACTGTAAATATAGATATATTTTAATAAAAAAAAAACATATTTATGATATTAATTTGTATTAAATGTTAATGACAATAATAGATAAATTAATAAAACATAAAAATTAAGGATACAGCCATGCACCGTGCCAGTGTTTGTTTCAAAATTATATTCATACAGACTTACAGAATTTTTTTATGTTAATTTATCCAGTGTGTGATAGATCAAGCAGAAAGTAGGAGACAGCCTGTGTCAGTTTTATTTTAAATATACATTAGTTAATTATTGCAAGGTAAATAATAAATAAATAGTGCCCAGATGTTTTTTTTATTGCATGAAAATTAGTGAAAAAAAAATATAGAAAATATCATTTTTTTAAATAAAAAAAACTTCAAGTTAATCGAGGATATTGTTGTTTGAGAAATTGAAGGTGGATGTATCACGACATTGAAAATTTTTTGTTAATTATTTAATGACATTCTGACATGCCAGCTTACACTGTTGTCCAAAATGTTCAGCTTGAATCAACAAAATGAATATTTAGTATTTAAATTTATTTAGTTAGTTATTTTAATTAGTTTGGGACTTTATTATTATTATTTTATAAACACACAAATACCACATGATAATGATAAATATAATTGTTAGTATTTTAATGATGATACTGGTTTTATTATTGCCATCATCATCTCATCACCACCATCACCACAACCACGACAATAGAGAAAAGCTGTAATATTATTATTTAAATAAAGCTTTACCAAAAAAAAAAGTTAGTAACAATAGCAACAACTGGATAATATTGTTGTTGATGAAGTGTCATACCATACTTTCGCAGCAACCAATCATCTGGTACAGCACAATAACTTCCAGTTGGATCAACATCACCAAGTGCTGGAATACTTGATGGTCGACCAAATTTACTACGCCATCGAAATGCTGCTAATTGACCTGTATTTATTTAAATTAATTTATAGAAAATAATTATCAATATGTTCACTAAAAAATAACTGTCATCAATACTGTGAATAAAAATAGTAACATTTATAATATTCAAAATCGATCAGCCTCGATTTTTTATATTTTCTTCTTTCACTCTAAAAATCAATGATATGTCATAAATTTATTCTCGTATCTATTAATGATATCTAAAAATTTTTAGATTGATTAATCAATAATAATAAATATTAATAATTGTTACCTTCATATTCAGCTTTAATTTTTTGTGATTGACATTCTTGTAGTGCTGATATCAAAACACTTCTTTCACTTGATGTTAATTTAACAGCCAATTCTTTAGCTTGTTTTTTTGATAATGCACCAGGTAATGATGATGATGTTGTTGTACTTGATGCTATTGTTGCAGCACCATAATAACAATTACCATTTGTTGTTATTTTACATTTTTGTTGTAAATTTAATGATTTATCATAAATTAAATTTAAATATTTTATCTCATTTTTAAAACCACGAATATTATTTATTAATTTTGAACGATATAATAGTGTTAATGTGGACATTTTTAATTATTTATTGATATAGCTTTAATTATCAATAATTTATTTTGTTTCTTTTTATTATTTTATTAATCCTCTTGAAAATATTTTATATTTATCCAGGATATACCTATTGTTATTTTCTGTTAATAAAAATAAAAAATATATTTAAATATTAATTAATTAATAATTACAAATAAATAATATAAACAATATAATTTTTTATATTACAAAATTAAGCTGATTAATTTGTTTTAATTTTACAATTTTTTTATGCTCCAATTTTAGATTTTTAATTAAAAAATAAATCACTGTGTGAGATTCACCTGGTGTCAATTGTAGAGATGTGTGTATTTTTATATTTTTTTTTTTCTTTTTTTTACACTTTTATCGATGACTTTAGTTGTGACGTCATTCTAAACTAACTAACCTAACATTTACATTTTATTATGATATAAAAAGAGAGAAAAGAAAACAAAAATAGAGAGACATATGACAACAATAATAACAACAACAATTAATGTGTCAAAAAATAACAACAATAAAGCTTGAGTTAAAAAATCAGCTGGTATATAATGTATATAATTTAATAATAATTATTGATTAATTTATTGACTTTTATAATGTACACATTGTTGAGTGGTTTTTATAAATATTTAGTACAAAAAGATGAATATTACATACTCATTTTGGGACTTGATAATGCTGGAAAAACAGTAATTATATTTTATTATAAAATTATTAATTATTTATAAATAAAATAATGGTCATTTGTTATTTGATTTTTTTAGACTTATTTAGAAGCAGCAAAAACGAAATTTACTAAAAATTATAAAGCAATGAATCCAAGTAAAATAACAACAACTGTTGGTTTAAATGTTGGAAAAATTGATACTGCTGGTGTAAGATTAAATTTTTGGGATCTTGGTGGTCAAGAAGAGCTTCAATCATTGTGGGATAAGGTAATTTAATAATTAATAATTAAATAATTGTTATATGAATAAACAATTATTATATTTGTTAGTATTATGCTGAATCTCATGCAGTCATTTACATTGTTGATTCATCAGATCGTGATAGAATACCAGATTCAAAGCAAACATTTGGTAAATATTTTTAGTTAAATTATTTATCAAGCAACACAACAATTAACATTAGATTGTTTTTTGATAGATCGTGTTATATCATCAGAACACTTGACAGGTGTTCCATTGTTAGTTCTTGCAAATAAACAAGATATATTAGATTCAATGGGAATCAGAGAAGTTAAACCAATATTTAATGAAAATGCACATTTAATTGGAAGAAGAGATTGCATGGTTATGCCAGTATCAGCATTAGAAGGGTATTTATTATTTATTTTAAAATTAAATTATTAATATATCATTAATTTTTTTTTTTTTGTATGTTTGCTCAATAGAGATGGAGTTGATGAAGGAATTCATTGGCTTGTTGATTGTGTTAAAAGAAATAATGATTCAAGACCACCAAGAAATCATGAAGACAATTGTTTATCATGATAAAAAAAAAACTTTTTTTTTATTCTTAAATTATACAACAGTATATATTTTATTTAAATTATATTCTTACTTTATTTTTTATATTTATAAAAAATAAAATTTCAAGATAAAAAAATAATTATGTATAGTTTTTGATTTTTCATTTGAAAAAAAAAAAAAAAACAAATATGATAATGTGTACACAGTTTCTATCAGTTAGATAAAAAGATAAGATAAACATAAAAAACAATTTTTTTTTTATCATTTTTTGATGAGTTTATTGTAACTTGTTCTTGATTCTATGTCATAAAAATAATATATTTAATTATTCTTCAAGTTTATTATTATTATCAAATCTTTCGTCATTTTTTTTCTTTAAATTATTCACTCGTGTTGATTGAAAAAATACCATGTAAATATATTTAATCATTTTAACTTGGAATTATCAGCATAAATTTAACAAATATTTTATAATATTTATTAAATTATTTATATAAATAATTAAGGTAAAAAAACATGTGGGCATATGACACTGAAGATTGGAGTGTTTTACCACCAGAACTCAACAGAAGGTATTCCAAAAATTAATTATATTTTTACACAATAATGCAATGACAATTGAAAATAATAATAATAGCAATTTTATATTTTAATTATTGATAAATAAATATTTATATTAAGCGCCAGGAATTTATGTAAACTACGCAAATCAAATTGAAAAATAAAAAAAAAATAATACTCCAAAAATTAATGAATTTATAACCTCAAAATTAAGACGATAAATTGAATAATTAAATTGTTTTTTTATACATAAATATAAAGATGTAATAATATCATAAATATATGATAATTTTATGATAAATATGTAAAAAAAAAAAATAAAAAAAAATAATCATCCATTTTGTTTTGTCAACCAATGAGCGAGCATGGGGTGTCACCAGAAGAAAACAACAAAAAATTCATCTGTACATAATTATATTCTCTCTTGACATTTTTCCTCATTAAAATCATTATTAAATAATCATCCGTATGTTGTTAATATTAATTATTGTTATGATAATAAAATTTATCTAATAACAATGTCATTTGTGTTGTTGTGATAAAGTTCTCCAGAAAAAATCTCTCTTCAAGTTGTCAGGTAAACTGTCATTAAAAATATTTTCAACAAAGCCATATTCCAATCTAAATAAACAATATAAAAATAATTTATTTCATTTATCTAATAATGTTATAGATCAAAGATTAATAATTAAAAAAAAAATATATAAAAAAAATATTTTTTTTTATGAAAATTATGTGGGGGGCGCTGGTTAAACTGACTCACACACAAAAAAAAAAAAAATAAAAAATAAAAAACACCTACACATATTTGTGTGTGCAACTCAATTTTTTTAACTCTTTTTTTTTTCTTGATATCTTGTTCAAGGTTTTGTGTGACACCGTGGCAATAATAATATAATTTTTAATAATTAATAAATTGTAATTAAAATATAAACATATTTTATTTTCTAATTTATTTTAATAATTAATTAAATGCATTTGATATATTTAAAAAAAAAAAAACATTTTATAAAACACTTGACAGCTAATCAAGTAGTCTTGGATCTTTGATTAACCTTCATTATTATATATCAAAAAAAAAAGAAAATAATATAGGATTAATTTTAATTGTTTATTGAGTTTTTTAAAAATATTTTATTTTGAATTATTTAATCATAGTGATTTGATTATTTGTTTGTTTGTGTGTTTCCTGGTGTTGCTGATATCTGCAGGTGTCATCATCGTCATCAAGCTGTCAATTGGAATATTTATCATCAAGATAATTAAATTTTGAATTAATTGAAAGTCATATTAAAGCACAATTATGAATGCCTCAGAGTCTGGGTAATTAATATAAATTAACAAAAAAAAAAAAATAAATTACTCCAATATTTGATTATTATTATTTAAGTATTCAAGTGTCATTGCATTGTTGCATAAATTATTTATAAAAATAAAATTGATATTTAACTATAATTAATAATAATTGCATGCAATTGTGGTTTATTTTATTGTGATTGTGTTTTTTTAGGTTTAACCCAGCCTTTAATATGGCCTCCATAAAGCAGGCATTTAATGAAGCTGTTGAACGAGGTGGGTAGGGTTTTTTTTTTGTTGACCCAAATTTAACAAAATAATTTAATAAATCTTTTTTCTTTTGTTTTACTATTTTTTATTGTTTAATCATATAATAACTAACAATTATTTTATTATTTATTAAAAAACATACAATGTTATATATAAAAAAAAAAAAAAAAAAAAGAGAAAAATTTTTTGGTAATTTTTAAAAGTATCAACAGTGAGAATGCCAGCTCCAACAAGATTACGTGATGTTATTCGACAAATACGTGCTGCAAGAACAGCACATGAAGAACGTACTGTTGTCAATAAAGAATGTGCCTATATAAGGTCAACATTTAGAGAAGAAGACAGTGTATGGAGATGCAGAAATATTGCAAAATTATTATACATTCATATGCTTGGGTAAACAAACAATAATCTATTAATAATTTTATAAAAATTATATATTAAATAGATGATAATGATGAAAATTGCTGTTTTGTTTTTTTAGTTATCCAGCTCATTTTGGTCAACTTGAATGTTTAAAGCTAATAGCATCACCAAGATTTACTGATAAACGTATTGGTTATCTTGGTGCAATGTTGTTACTTGATGAACGACAAGATGTACATTTATTAATAACAAATTGTTTAAAAAATGATTTAAATAGTTCAACACAATTTGTAATTGGTCTTGCATTATGTACACTTGGTGCAATAGCATCACCAGGTATGGCACGTGATTTAGCTGCTGAAGTTGAAAGATTAATGAAATCACCAAATGCATATATTAGAAAAAAAGCAGCATTATGTGCATTTCGTATTATAAAACGTGTACCAGAATTAATGGAAATGTTTTTACCAGCAACAAGAAGTTTATTAACTGAAAAAAATCATGGTGTATTAATAACTGGTGTAACATTAATAACTGAAATGTGTGAAAATAGTGTTGATACATTAAATCATTTTAAAAAAATTGTACCAAATTTGGTACGTATATTAAAAAATTTAATATTAGCTGGTTATTCACCAGAGCATGATGTATCTGGTGTATCTGATCCATTTTTACAAGTTAAAATATTACGTTTATTACGTATACTTGGTAAAAATGATATTGAATCATCAGAAGCAATGAATGATATATTAGCACAAGTTGCAACAAATACTGAAACAAGTAAAAATGTTGGTAATACAATATTATATGAAACAGTATTATCAATAATGGATATTAAATCAGAAAGTGGTTTACGTGTATTAGCAATAAATATACTTGGACGTTTTTTATTAAATAATGATAAAAATATACGTTATGTTGCACTTAATACATTACTTAAAACAGTATTTATTGATACAAGTGCTGTACAAAGACATCGTTCAACAATATTAGAATGTTTAAAAGATCCAGATGTATCAATACGTAGACGTGCTATGGAATTAAGTTTTTCATTAATAAATACAAGTAATATACGTAATATGATTAAAGAATTATTATTATTTTTAGAAAAAGCTGATCCTGAATTTAAAGCACAATGTAGCTCAAATATTGTTATGTCAGCTGAAAGATATTCACCAACAAAACGTTGGCATTTAGAAACATTATTTAAAGTACTTGTTGCTGCTGGTAATTATGTTAGAGATGATGTTGTTGCATGTACAATACAACTTATATCAGAAACACAAGCACAACAATCATATGCTGTTTATGCATTATGGCAAGCACTTGAAAATGATACATTTGATAAACAACCATTAACACAAGTTGCAACATGGTGTATTGGTGAATATGGTGATTTATTATTATATGGTACACCACCAGATGACATTGATAAAAGACCAATTAATTTAACTGAAGATGATGTTATTGATGTTTATCAAAAATTATTATGGAGTACACAAAATACTATTGTTACTAAACAATATACATTATTATCATTAACTAAATTAAGTACAAGATTTCAACAAGGCAATGAGTAAGTTTTTTTTTTTTTTGTATTTCTCTTCTTCTTATTTTTCTTTTTCTTTTTCAATTATTTATTTATTTATTTATTTATTATTTTCTTATTAATATATTATCAATAGTTCATCAAATTTTTACAGAAAAATACGTCAAATAATTGATACATTTGGAAGTAATTTAAATATTGAATTACAACAACGTGGAACTGAATTTTCACAATTATTTCGTAAATATGATAATTTAAGATCAGCATTATTAGAAAGAATGCCACCAATGGAAACAGCTAAACCACAAGCAAATGGTATTATTGGAATGATAAATGGTGATCAAGATAATAACATTGAAGATGATAAACAACAACAACAAATTGAATCACAACAACAACAACAACAACAATTATCAAATACAAATGCATTATTAGATTTACTTGGTACATCTGATTTAAATACATCAACAACATCTACAATAATAAATAATAATAATAATAATATTATAAATACATCAAATAGTAATGATTTACTTGATTTATTGGGTGGTCTTGATCTTGGTATAACAAATGATAATAATACTGGACAAATTCAAACACCACAATTATTTCAATCAACTGGTAATAATCAATTGGATGGTTTGTTGAATACAAATATTATTAAAAATGAATCAATAAATAATATGACTGTACTTGACAAGTCTGGATTAAAAATAACATTTAGACTTGAAAAACCAGCTGAAACACCAAATACATTGGAAGTCAATATGTTGGCAGTTAATTTAAATGATACAACATTAACTGATTTTTTATTTCAAGCTGCTGTTCCAAGAGTATGTTTTACATTATTAAATTTTACATTATTATTTTAGTGAAATATATTTAATTTAATTTTATTTATTGCAGATATTTCAATTACAAGTATTGCCACCTTCGAGCAATATTATATTACCATCTGGACAAGTAACACAAGTACTAAAAGTATCAAATTTATCAAATATATCTGCATTAAGAATGCGTTTACGTATATCATATAATGGTGATTCTGGTCCAGTTCTTGAACAAACTGAAGTTAATAATTTTCCAAATATTGACTCTCAGTGACACAATTATTAATATACAATAATCATTGAAAATTTAAATATTAATATTGTATATAATATCTAATATCTATACAATTATTTGGCCTGTTTACAAATAATCATATATAAAAAAGAAAAAACAAAGGTAAATCAGAATTTATTTGTTAATGAAGAAGAAAAAAAAAGAATATTTCATGTTTGTCATTTCAAATGGTGTGTGGAATTAATTTTTTTTTTTTTTTTTTAAATAAAANAAAAAAAAAAAAAAAAAATTCAATAAAAACACACAAGTCAATTTTATGTATTTTATAATTAAAAAAAAATATTATTATTTTTAAAAATTACATTATTTTACTTGTTAGTAAAATCAAAATTAAAAAAGAAAAAATAAGTTTTTTTCCATTTTTCTTTTATTTCCAAAAACAAACAAAAAAAAAAAATTATTTTTCGATTTTTTTTTTTTATTATCTGACACTGGAGAACTGATAATACATGTATATTTTTTTTTCTTTTTTTTAAATTTAAGCAAACGTACTTAATTAACAATTCATGATGGAAAAAAGAAATGAAAAAAAAAAAATAAAATTCCGTCCATGATCGACGTGAGCATTAAGCTCCTCAATCCTCGAGTTGCTTTTATCTATTATTTTTATTTTTTAATAATTACCATAGTTATTATTATTATTATTATTATTATTATTATTATATTTTTAATTAAACAGTCATAATGATGCAAGTGTCGACCATGCAAAAAAAAAAAATGAAAAATAGTAACCAAATTCAGAGAAAATAATAATTTAAAAAATTATTACTAAAAATTTTTTCGATACACACATATACACATACACATAACACTAGTTTTATATGAATTAAATGTAAATTAATTAATAAATAAATAATGTTATTCCGTAAAATGAAAATATCCCATCGATAAATAAATAATAATAAATTGTAATAAAACGGAAAATATGATTATTAAAAAAAAAAAAAAAAAACAAGAAAAAATATCTGAAAATGAAAAATGTATTTTTATTCCACAAAAAAATAATGATTACAATAATTATAAATTTTAATAATTATTAAATTTTAATATTTCAGGATTTACCTATTTTTTAAATAAAAAAAAAAAAAAAACAATTGCATTGAGCATTTTAGTTTAAATTATTATTATTTTATTGTTGAAAATTTGAGGAACTTTAATATGAAAAGAAAAAGAAAATAAAAAAAAAGGATTACAAGTTGATATTTAATATTTTTGAGGTTTAAATTTCCATAGCTGAATTTGTAGTAACTTGATTGAACAATTTATTTTTAATAATTTGTCCCATAAGACCATGAACAACTTCAATTGTTGTTTTGCAACTATCACGTGTTGCTTTGCATAATTTATCTTCAGTACGACGTTCAGTTGAATCAATACCAGTTAAAAATGCCATACTACTACGTGCAACAGAACTTTCTGATTGTTCTAATTTATCAGATAAATCAAATATTTGTCCAGTTGTATAATCAGCATTTGTTAATAAACTTGATGAACTAAGTGTATTAACCCAATATTTATTCCACAATGAATCTAATAATCTTCTATCTAATGATGATTTAAAATATGTTACTTCAAGTGAATAATATTGTTTACAATGAACACCAAAATCTTCAATTTTATTTAATGGAATTGTTTGATATTCAGATGGTTCTTCACTTGCTGGTTTATATCCCTATAAATATAAAAATAAAATAGATTCAATTGTTTAATTTTTTTTATGTTAAAATTATTAATTTTACCTTTGGATATGTTCTGAATGCACCAAGACAAACTTTACCAGCAGATATTGTTCTAACTGGATCAATGACAATAGCAACAAATGGCTCTTGGAAATTTTGATTGAGCATTTGTGTTGATACATCAATACCAGATAACCAACAACCATAACCAGGATGTGAATGATACCAACCTTAATATTACAATTAAATTTATCATCAACAACTTATCATTAATTAATTAATTAATAATATAATATAATAATAAATCAAAATATAAAATAACCTATTGCATTTTCTTGACGACCAACTTGTTTGGCTGCTTCAATATAACCAGTCATGTATTCATATGCTTGTGCTTGTGCATTAACACGAGTTTCAGTACCTTCAACTGGTAGTGCAAATGAATCCATAACAATCATTGTATTTGCTGTTACTTTTCCAAGCAACAAACCCATAACTTCAAGTGTACCACCTGAACGTGCATGCATAACCATTTTTAACAATGCCAATGCTGATATTTTTATATCTTTAAAAAAATGTGGACTGAAAAAAATTAAAAAATTCATTATTATTAATTATGTAATTTAATTATTATTTAATTTAATTTACTTACTCTTTTTCCCAGGGTTTTGCAGCAAGTATATCTTGTTGTTCTTTTTTGTCATAACGATAAATTTCATCAGCAGTACTTATTGTCTCAATGTCATTATTCATTTCCCATGTTTTTTGAGCAATTGTTGTTTGATCACTCGTTGATGTACTCGCCATGATTACCAATTACCTTTTTTATATTATTATTAATTTTTTAATTATAACAAATATTTTATTTGCAGCCTTGCAAGTTGTATATTTATTTTATTGTGCCTGTGTTTTCTTTCTTCTTTTTTTTTTTTTGGTGGTGTTGGTTGAGCAACACAAGCGCTGCGATCAATCAATTCTTCAAGCTTGTATCATCACGAAATTAACAACAGAAGGTAAATAAAAATTTCAAATTAATTTTAAAATCATCTGTTGGAGACAAATAAATATTTTACGATTTTTTTAATTTGATGGAATAATTATTATCAATTGTTTATTGATTATTGTAATTTTCATTATTTTATAATTATAAAATAAACAAAGTATCAGTAATCATTAATTACAAAACTATTCTGTTTTTAAATTGTACTATTTTTTTCTTTTAATTCTTAAATATATTTATTTGGTCAAATAAATCAAACAACAAATTTTTTTTAATCATAATTTTTATAATTTCTTGATAATCATTTATTTATTTATTTATAGAATTTTTTTTTTAAACAAGTTATTAATTTCTAGATCATATATAATAATCAAAATTATGATGAAAATGATAAAATTATTATATGAATTTTATGATAGACACACGACAAAATTGACTGAACTTTTATTTAAAAAAAAATTATATTAATTTTTAAAGTTTCCATGCTTTTCGCATCATCAAATCGAAATATGCATCATAATCAATACTCGCACTAATTGCACTGTAATAATTTAAAAATTCTTCCTCAGTTACCTGAAAAAAAAATCAACAATAATTACAATTAAATAGTAAATTAGAAAATTTAAATTAATATAGTTAAAAATTCAATTACAATTCCATCTTTTGTATTGCCTTCTTCAAAATTAGCTAGAAATTTTTTTAAAATACTTTCTTCATCTTCTTCACCACTAATATAACGTGGATGATATTTGACATTATAAACACCTCGTAAATCATCAATAGTTACTTCACCATCACCAGTTTTATCAAGTTTTTGAAAAGCTTGCTCGATGAGTTTTTTTCGATTGTCATTTATCGGTGGCTAAAAAAAAAAAAAAAACCAACAAAAACTTTAATAAACTTGTAAAATATTAAATTATATTGATAATATAAATTACAACTAACACGAATTGCAACAAGAAATTCTTCAAGGCTTATTCCACCACTGCCGTCAGTATCAAGCTTCGTCATCATTTCGTCAACTTCTTCTTCAGTAAATTCGAAACCATATGCAGCAAGACCATCAGTGATCTCATCTTTACTCAGCTGTTTATTTCCATCATTATCTAATTGTCTAAATATCCTGAAAATATATTTTTTTTTTTCAAATAAAATATTAAAATCAATCAATAATCAATTCACTTAATTGCATCGGCTGGAAATTGTTTGTTTTTTTGTTTTTTTTTTACCTTGAAAAACCGAGAAATCCAGTAGCACCTCTTGTCAAACAAAGCAACTGAAGTTTTTCAATTGAATCTGCTGCATTATGTATTGCTCGTTGTGAACGAGTTATCATTTCAGTTTCTTGTCTTTTTGTTGCACTTACTGGTCTATTAAACATGACGATAAAATTTTATTTTTTATAAATTTATTTCACTCAATAGCTATCTAATCCTTTTATTCTCTGAAATAAAAATGATCAAAATATGAGTCTTAAATTTAAAAATATACATTCAAATTGAGTGTCAATAAAAAGTTTATTCTGTCATTTTTTTTTTATGTCATTTAAATTACATATATAATAAAGTGATAAAAAAAAAAAATATCTAAGCACGGAATCGAACTCACATGATGACGTTTCCCTGAAACCCAGCGTTCTACTTTTTATATCGAAAAATATATATTATTATAGAAAAAATAATAGTTGGAATTGTCACGAGAGACAATAAATATTATTTTAGTTAAATTATTTTTATTTATTTATACAAGGAAACATAAAATTATCCTTAACTAAATAAAAAAAAAAGGGGAAACAGTTGGTGTGTCATGTACAACATTAATAAATTATGACTTATATTTTTATCATTAAAATATGATTCATCATTATCAGCTCATTAGTAAAAAACATATTTGGGTTAAATAAATTTATACAAACTTGTTGGTTTGGCTTTTAAAATAAAACATATTTCAATAGAAAAAATTTGAATTATTAAATTCTAAATATTAAAGTTTAATTATAATAATTTCTTCTTTTATTTAAACATATTGTTTATTAATTAATTGATTAATTAATTTATTTATTTATTTATTTACAAAGAAAAAAAAAGAAATTTTAAATATTTAAATTTTAATTATAGTCAAAATACTGGACATGTTAAAAAGTTTAAACACAAAGACATAAATTGTTTGGATACAATTTATGTATATTTATGTATATTGTCATAGATCACCACACAAAATGTATATATGCAAGTGTGTAACCAGTAAAAGTGTTACGGCTTGGGGATATACCAGTAACATCGTGCATAAATGATCAGATAATAATCGATCGTTTTTATATACCCTTATCACCCTTTGGTAGCTTTGTCACATTTCCTTGATCTATTTATTTATCTTCAATTTTAACAAGTGCTATTTAATTTTATGCTCCTTCTTTTATTGTTTTTTATACAATAATTGAATTTATCAATAATAAAGATATTTAAAAAACTTTGTACTTTCAGTGTTAAATTAATACATTTTAAATTTACCGGAATTGTTAATTATTGTTGTTAATATATAAACACGTTTTAAATTTTTTATTTTAATACTTGTATTGTAATAAAATATTTGATAAGATGGGCTTTGAAATTAGGATAAAAATAGATATGTCGTTAAACGATAATCTATATAAAAAAAAAAAAAAGAGATTGAGCCGGCGAGAATTGAAAAATAAAAAGTTTGAAAAGAAGAAAATAATATACGTAATTTTGATGGATAATTTATGTGATTTATTTATTTTAGCTACTTACTTTTGTTGATAGATTAATGTCAATTGTTGTGGCTTATAAAAAATTAGTTAAAATGTGTTTTTTAGTTGATTTATAACTAATCTTACTGACTTTCGAGTTTCGCTGTTGAATAAGCACGAATGTGACAAAATCATAAATTTTTTTATTTTTACTCTCTCTCTGCGCGTGACATTGCGCGTTGCGCAGTAAAATTTTTTTTTAATAATATTGTTTTTTTGTTGCTAAAAGTTTCTCTTTAGATAAAAAAAAAAAAAAGTCTTAATTAGATATTTCACTCCAGTGAAAATGCTATTTCGAAACTTGAAATAAAAATTATAAAATAAAAAAATTTTTTATCAATTTATTTTTTAATAAAAAACAATACTTGAAACTTTTAATTACAATTTTTTTTTTTGTTTTTTCAATAGTAAATTTTAACAATAAACAAAATTACTATCAATAAAATATTCCTTATTTATTATTTATTTAATGACAATTTAATAATTTACATACAATTAATTAAATGAAAAGTAAAACAATATAATTAAAAAAAAAAAAAAAAAACTTTTGATTAATTAGCTTATTTAAAAAAAAATAATCAATATTGAGCATAATTTATTTTCTACAGCCAATAGAATTTAGTATCATCTCTTCGCATTTGTAATTTAAGAACATGACGATAAATTTTTAATGCTGGACCAAGAAGAAGATCCATGCCAATCAATACATCTGATCGTTTCATCAGCAACAATGAGTGTCCATCAATATCCTTTTAATTTTTAAATATTAATATTAGTTTTTCCTTGTTTTAATCAAAAAAATAAATATATTTATATAAATTTAGATATCCTTACCTGTACTCTAAACACTTCAGCTTCTTTTGGTCCAAATAAACGTGCAAAATATTGATATACTTGTTCAGAAGTCCAGTCTGAAGCATCAGGTATATTTGGATCAATTGAATCACGATTTGATAAATCAATACTGTCACCTAAGCTTCTTGTTGGTGATACTTGTGGACTCAATACAGGTGGTAGTGTTGATGGATTTGTTGGTGTATCTGGTCTTGATGTTATAATACTTAATACAGGTTCTTTTAATTCTTTCATTTCTTTTTGCTCTTTGTGCTCTTTTTGTTCTTTTATTTTTGATGATTTTTCTGGTTTTTCTGGTTTATCTGGTTTATCAGAATTATATTTATCAGAACAATGACAACATTTCCATTTTGTTGATGATTTTGAAGGTATTTTTGGTATATGACATGAGTGATGATATGCATCATTACAATTCATACATGACACCATATTTCCCTGTAATAATTATCATCAATAAATTAGTTAAATTCATCATAATAATTATAAGAAATTATTTATACTTACACATTCTGTTGTTTCAGAACAAAAAACACAAGTTTTACATCTTGCACATTGCCAGCTATATCCAGTTTTTAATAATAATTCTTCAGGTGAATATATACAACTTGGATGAGCTAAAAAAAAATAAAAAATAAATGTTATTATTAATTTTTTTTTAATAAATTGTATTTAATTAAATATTTACCTCTAAGTGTACAATCACGACAAGCAACAAGACTCTCAGATTTATCTTTTGCACAAACACTACACTGTCTATTTGGTCCATCTTTATTATTAATTTTTGGTGATAATTCAATTGGTTCTTGTGGTGCTTGAATTGTTGGTTTTATTATTGAAGTTGATTGTCTTCCTCTTTTACGTTTTACAACATTATTATCTGATGGATCAAATACTTTTCTTGCTCTCTAAATATTTATACAAATAAACAATTAATGCTTGTTGTTGTTTTTGCTATTATTATTATTATTATAAACATTATTACTAATTTTTTATTAATAAAAAGTTAAATTAAATTAACGAACATTTACCTTACGCCTTGCACTTCTACCACCACCAGTACCACTACCGCTAATATTATTTGACGGTGTTGGTGATGTATTTGTTGAACTTCTACCGGCTTCATCTTCATCTTTATTATCATCACTATATTGTTCTTCAACTTCACGACATTTTTTTAATGATTCTTTTAACTCTTTAGCACTTCTTTCAAATTCTTCAAAGTCAATATCTAAATCCATTGAATCGTCAGCACGTACTTGTAAACGTTGTTTTCTTTCTGATTTGGAGGAACGTTTTAGGTTAGAATAACAATTATTGTCATCTTTTAAATCACGTTTTTTATTATCATTAATTGTTTGTTTATTATTAATAATATTACAATAACGTGATGATAAATAATTATTTGATTCTTCAGATGAATCATGATCTTTTGAATGTTCAAATGATCTTGGACTTTGTTGTCTTGATGTATTTGATCGAGAATCTGGATTATTAATATAAATATCATCTGGATATTCTGGTGAATTACCACTTTTAATTGATGTTTTATTTGTACCACGATCATCACTACTTGTTTCACTTGAATATCTACGATTATTTTTAGCATTATCAGTTACTAATGAATAATTACCATTTGTTAACATTGCTAAATTACCACTTGTAACTTCTTTTATTAAAAATTCTTCAACTGTTTTACGTGACACTGATGATGGTAAATGATTAATTAATTGTTCAAGTAAACGTTGTGATGGTACACCTTGATCTAAATAATCTGGTTCTCCAACAAGTAATTCAGTAATTGATTCACTTATTAATGATGAATTTAATTTTTCTTTGACAAATGTATCTGGACGACTTTTATATAATTGTAAACCTCGCCAATTTAGTGCATTACGATAACTTTTATTACCTTTATAATCAACTTGTATTACTTTTTCAGTTTCAATTAAACGATCTAAATCATCAATTGTATCTTTAGCATCAACAGAATATTTTCTTAATAAATAATTACATATTCTATCAGAATCTGGACGTGCTTTTCTACGACGAAGTTGATCAATTGCTTCAAGTATTTTTTCCTCATTTAATATCAATGTTTCAGTTATATGTTGTTGCATTTTATCTTCTCTATTTTATTTTATTTTTTTTTGATTTTTTTATCAGCTTTAATTACACTCTCATCTACAAAATATAAATTAAATTAAATAAATAAAATATTTTTTTGTATTAAAAACAGACAACAGCGCATGACAATAAATTAAAGAGAAAAAAAAAAAAAA
>MKYW01000348.1:37158-56159 GCA_015776835.1 Aphidius ervi | reverse complement strand
CATTTAAAAAAACTATGTTTATACCGGAAACTCCGCCATTTTGGATTTTTCGGATTTTTTTTTTTTTTTTTCCATGTCCCCCTCTAAACCCTACAACTTTTACTTGGAGCATTTTTTAATTTGAGCCATATTTTTCGGAAAAAATCCATTGATAAATTAAAATGGGACACTCTGTATATATATAGATATAGGATACCCTTATAAAAATGATATGGAATACCGTTTTCTATATATCTCAAGATATAATGTTAAAAATTCATTTGCATGTTTTCTTATTCGTTTTATATAATTTCAAAAATTTAAACCTCTTTAGAATTAAAAATACAAACAAAAATATAACTATACAGATAGAATTCATGAAGTGTAGATAAAAGACTTGAAAAAAATTCCGAGAATTGTTTCAGACAAAGATTTACTTTGCGTGCTAGATATATTAAAATATCGTCTCATCGCCTTCGCAAATAAAGGGGTATACTCAAAAATTCCATTTGTATCTACGTAGAACATGAATAATGCGAGGTGAAACCTAGGATAGAGGTTTCAAGATAAGGGTGAATCGAGTGGAATTGTGAGAGTATTTTACCTGGAATATATCGTCAGGATTGTAGGATATGCATTCCCATCAAATTCTTTACCGTTTGGAATTTTGGTATATATATATATACATACAAGAAAGACGGTATATCACCGATAGTCTGATTATATAACACTGGTAAAAATTTTATCATCATGAAAGAATAGCATAAATTAATATACTTATAGCGCATATATCTTTGCTGTAACTATAGTAAATTGATATTTTAAAAAATTCTTATGAGTAATGATTGATAAAATATAAAAAGTATATTGAATTTGATAAAATTGCTCGATAAGAATTATGATAATTTGAAGAGAATTTTTTATAAAAACTTGACGTATAACGAAACACATGTTGTCCGGGAACCACATACTACTTTAGAAAATATGAACTCACCCCACGACACGGAGAAAAATAATTAGTAGTTTTTACATTTTTGCTGTGCAACTGAGGAACACCTAAGGATGAAAGGTAAACTTTACCTATAAAAAGTGTTAAACAAAAAATGCCCTCTGATTGGGTAAAATTTACAGTTTCTATGGGTAAATTTAACACTTTTTTGAAGTAAAATTTACTCTTTGACGAGAATAAAAAATCAAGCTAGCAGATTACAAATTAATTAGGTGAAGTTTACACACAGAAAATGTAAACCAAGTGGAGCACTTTTATCGAGTAAAATATACATTTTTTGGGGGTAAACTTTACCTGAATAATGTGTTGTAAATTATTGGAATTTTTTTCAACAAAAGAGAGGAGTTAACTACAAAAAAAGGTAAAAATTACTCACAGAAAATGTGAATTTAACCTGCTAATGTAGTTTATATTCGGTTTACATTTTTTGTGGGTAAAATTTACCACACAAGTTTGTAACGAAAATAAATAAAAATAAATGAATTGCATGTATTTTATTTGTTAAATATAAATAAAAGTCTGAGGACCTTGGACTTTAACTTGGACATTTATTTATTTAACAAATAGAATTAATGCAATTAATATTAATAAATAAAAATACCAATAAGGAAAAGCATTATTAAAACTATTATTAATAATATTATTATTAATAACAATAATTTCAATAATATTATCGATTTATAATAATATCAGTGATATTAATAACAATACTGATATCAATAATAATAATATTAATATAATCATTCTTATTATTATTATCAATATTTATATTGACATTAATATTATTATTATTATTATCAATGATGTTATTGAAATTATTGTTGTTATTTTTATTTATACTATAATGCGGTTACATATATTAATAATGATTAATATTTATATATTAATATTAATATTATTATTATTATTATTATTTATATTATAGTTATATATATTAATAATAATATTATAAATAACAGAAAAAAAAGTTTCAAGTCGCACACGCATACACACAAAACAGCTGACGCTCCAAGTTTGTACGCTATTGGGAAACGCACAAATCGCCCTGACGTCTGGTGGCAAATTTCTGGAAACTATTTCATGCAGTCATTTGTAAGTGGTATACACAGTATATATGTTAAATTAATAAACGAACAATATTTTTACAAATTGTTTGAAATGTCTGGTACAAAATTTTCCCAAAAATTGATAAAAAAAAAAAACAAGACCTTATTATTGTTCAGTTTCTGGGTGCAACAATAATTCCGGGAAAAATATAGAGATCTGAGTTTCCATGCATTTCCGAGGTTAGACAAACAACAACCTGTCAATTAAGTAAAAAATTATTTCGGTGATTTTAATAAAATAAATCGGTGTGATGCTTGGAAACGTGCATTAAAAATCAAAACAGTAAATAAAAGAGCAATGGTATGCTCTCTGTATATTAATTACGATGATTATACGAAGAGAAGTATACCTATCTATATGTAAACAAAACCCTAAATACTTCAACATCACAATTAACAAGTTTTTGTTGGTTTTAAATCATTAGCTCTCGATGCATCAAAACCAAGGCACATTTTAGAAAAAAATGCTGTCTCATCATGTAATTTACCAACTACTTATGAGGAGAACAGACATTGTTGTTATGAACCTGTCACTTTAACCTGTCATTCGTATAAACAAAATACATATTTATAAAAAGAAAACTTACAAAGAACAGCAAATAAGGAAACCAAGGATATGTTTGCATTTTTCTCCTAGACCAGCTTTGCATGAACATCCCTGGTGAAAATAATTTTGACAAAATTTGCCAAAATCTCTGATCATCTAATTTTGGCAATATTTGTCAAATTTTGTCAATTCTGATAAAAATTTTTTTTTTTTGATAAATTTTGGCAATATTTGTCAAATTTTGTCAATTTTAATAAGTTTTTTTTTTTGATGAATTTTGGAAACATTTGACATGACATGAATCTTTTGGATGAGATGTTTGTATACAAGTGGCAAACAACATGATACTCATCACTTGAATCAATTTTTATCAACAATTATCAATTAAATATGAATGAATAGAACTCAATAAAAAGCTGTAATATGACTTTTGATCTAGGAGCGACACAACTCAAATAAATTAATTGCCGAAAATAAGCAAAAGTAGCAACCACACAACGACACGTAGCAACGTGTTATGTATTATGAGAAAGAAAATAATATAATACAATTAGTTATAAACAAATGCTAAAAATTTTTGACTAATCACATCACGAATAAAAAGCGGTCAAGTGTCTTTTTTATAATAGGAAGGATTCTTTAATTATGAATTTATTTTGAAAATTAGTTCTATTTTCAATACAGTTGAAAAATGATATTTCATTCCAATTTCATCAAGTTTAGATAAACTGACATGATTTAATTTTTTTAGAAATAACTATTTTCAAATAAAACTAATTTTCAAAATTAATTCATAATTAAAATATCATAGTAAAAAGTAAATGATAATTATATGTTTTGTATGTAATTTATTGATTGTATCACGTTCGGTTCCGTGGCGCATCGGTAACGTGTTAGATTCCAATCCGGTCAGGCCCCAGTTCGATTCCCACCCGAGGCAGTTAGGTTCGGTAGTTTATAAAAAAAAAAATCGTCTTCATCAACTTGTCTAATCAATGTACTACCAAATTAATATTAATTAATTTTTTTTTTTTTTTTAAATTTAAATATTTAATCAGTTCATCGTTTGTATCAAACATTTTGTTGTTTGTAATAAGTAGTTAATTATCTTGTTATAAACCATCGACCGTTTGTAACAAGAAGCTAGTGGCATATTTTTAGAAGTATTCTTCTTAAAGAAAACCATTCTATGGTTTGAAACAAGACGCCATCTGCATAAAAAAAACAGAAATTGGTATATGTCAAAAAGAAATATGATTTACATTTAGAACTATTTGTCTTGAAGCAAACCATCTATGGTTTCAAACAAGACACCATCTTCATGAAACAAACAGAATATTGTTTATAACAAGACTTTTATATTTCTTATTACAAACCAATTATTGTTTATAATAAACTATTTTTTTCTTTTTTCAAACAGAATATTGCCAAGAAGATTTCTTCTAACTACAAGAATACTTTTTCTTATTTTTAACCAAAAATTCTCTCAGTGTATACTTCTAAAAACGTGAACACTTAGTCTTAAAACAAGACACGTTCGTTCACAACCGACATTTTTTTCGGTCTTAAAACAAGACACGTTCGTTCACAACAAGACATTTTTTTAATGATTTGAATTAAGAAGTTTTGGTTTTTATATGAAACAATTTTTTTTAAATCTAAATACATTTTTTTGCAAGGATCCAAGATGAAAAAATTGAGGTATTTTGACGAAACACAATTGTGTTTGATACTTGAAATTGTGTTTCTGAGCGCCATTAAAAGTACTTTTCGAATACCGATTGAAAAGTATTTTTAGCAGGATAATTATGTTTGACGAGTATTTGAAATACAATTGTATCTGGTTAAAATACTTGCTCGGGATACTCAAAAATACAATTGTATCCGGTTAAAATACCTGGTGATTTGAAAAAAATAATTTCAACAAGAGTGCGTTTACATATATATATATACATATATATTCGTGGATGCTCTATTTTTTACATAAACTCGTTTCTACCCGGGTTTGATCCTACGATTTCCTAATTACTAAACCTACACTCTACCGCGAGACCCTTTTTACAAGTTAATAAAGTTTGAAATTTTGTTCACATAAGCTACGAGGTGATCTATACAAATATAATTTATTTAAAAAATTAAAAAAGAGATTCACTATCGTTATTTTAGATTACGACTTGATTTATTTGACTACATCCTTTCCTTATCAACATTTGCCATAATTAATTATAGTTAAATAGCTATTGGCAAATGTATCTAAGGAAAAGATGTGGTGTCCCCAGCATGATTACTAGAATAAATTGTAAATGTTAATATAATGATAGAAAAATTATTAAATAATTATTAATCAATTCATAAATAAATCATTTATCTCTAAAAATAATTGGAGTTTATTATATAATACGGTGCTATGATATTGAAATTTTTCTAAGTCCAAAAACTGGAGTATCAGAATACTTTTCAAAGACTTTCAAAATACTCAAACATTTAAAATACCTGTCAGGGATAATTGTATCCGAGAACCGGTCTTCGAGCTCTTCATTTACTTCTTTCATAGTACCACCAAAATATCAAAAATACTCATAAGTATTAATTCTCACAATACCTCATAAACATCGCCGGATATAATTCAAACACTATAAAATATCAATAATACTTTTCGAATACTTGATTTTTTCATCTCGGGGAGAAATTTTCTATTTTTAAGAACTTTCCGTCTTATAAATACAAATTTTTTTTCAGAGATACGATCGGTCACTCGTAGCCTTTTTTTTTTTTTGAAATATTTCACACCTTTAAAATAAAAAAAAAGGTTTCAGGAGACAGGTCACGATTGGCCAATGATTGGCAACCAAGCAATGGCCATCTAAGAGTCAGCCAAGACTTGGCCATGGATCAGAAGGTCATTTATAGAAAAGCTCGCTGTTTTCTATCGGAAGTGCTCTGAAGACTAGCTAGACAACCCGTGTAGAAATCACCAAGACTCACAACACGGCAATGCATTGGCCCATCAATGGCACCCAATGATTGGGAACCAGGCACGGGCCATTCGTGGTTCATCCTTGGTAAACGACTGGCCCATTCTTGTTCTTGTACTGCCAATTCATGGTTCTGATCCATGGCCAAGTCTTGGCTGACTCTTAGATGGCCATTGCTTGGTTGCCAATCATTGGCCAATTGTGAGCTGATACATTAATGGCCGTTGCTTGGTTGCCACTCATTGGCCAAGTCTTGGCAGATTTTTAATGCACGGAGAGAATTTCACTGGAATTATCGTGTGGCAATCCTTGGCTGATACACCAATGGCCATTGCTTCCATCGTCATTAGAAATCAAAAAGCATTATTTTTCGTATTAATACAAATAAATAAAAATAATTGTTTTTTTCTTTAATCGTCAACATAACAAAAATTCACGTAAATCAATTCAACATCAGAACAAGTTTTTTATTTAATTCAGTTTCATTCATTTCGAGGGATGTTTCAGTTACAATTGGCCCAGACATTATTGAAAAATATTGTCTAAAATTAATAAAGCCATGAACATCCATTTGGTTTTTTCTTTTTTTTCCTTTAGATGTTAGTGGTTTGAGTTCGAACCACTGGCAAAGCACTCCGGTTTTTCTGTGGCCAGTGCATAAGTACTGGAATACTCTCGACTTTTCATTGTGCTACCGTTAAGATTTACAAAACTTAGAACTAACCCGATGAAGCATGTTTCGCTATCTCTTTTTTTGAATAAGAAACATTAGATAAAATTTTTTATACGTAACTCAACGGTGAATATATGTATTTTGTGTGTAAAAGAGTGAAAAGTCAAAGATGATTTCAAGGATTTCATGATATCATAGAATTTTTCATGATTGCATTTTTTTTTTTTGTCAATCAAAAGATGTCACGAGATTTCATGGATTTCCCAAAAGATTTCTGGGATTTCAGGAAAGATTTTATATGATTTCTGTCAAAGCGGAAAAGATTTATCGAGTGAATAGCCCCTCGTAATCTGGCACTTTGTTTCGGACAAATTTCTTTTAAGTACGTGCATGTATAAATGCAGTAAAAAAATAGTGATGAAAATTGACACCTTAATTTAAAATTTTTGAAATTTGAATTGCAAAATTCGTTAAATTATAGATAGGTATATTAATTACGAATCATATTTTTTTTTCTCCAAATTATACAAATTATAATTTAACCATATATGTATTAATAAAAAGTAAAATAGAATTGACGAAAACCAAAATTTTACATTCAATAATATGAAAGATATAATATTTAAGTACATTCATATATATATATATATATATATATCTCTACCGAACAAATGAAAATCAACAAGTGCTTTCCTACCATTAAAAATCCGATACATAAATGAGCCGAAAACCACGCTCTATTGAATGTCTACATGTATATGTTGACAAGAAAATACAACTGAACTAGAACCGAGTTTTCATAAATAATTTTAAATCCAGACCAATACAGACACATATTATCAAATGTATGCACGTTCAGCCGTCTGCTGACCGTTGAAATGTTAAATAAGAGGGGACAAAGTTGACCACATGGTACAAGTGTAAGCACTGGTTTAAGGTAATAAAAAATGACGAGAATCGGCTTGTTTCGTTGGTACTCGGTAAAATTCGCCAGTTTCTGGTTTCTCCCGCGGCCGCTCGGTGTCAGCGTGTGCGCAGACCAGCTGCGCACCAGGCATGTGCGTTGTCTAGATTCTTTGTGCCATTCCTCGCATACCAAAAACAGAGAGTAACTCTTCATATTTACAGCCAACTGTATAACGTTCATTTTATTATTGTGATAATGTTGTTTTTTTTTGTTTATTAACGTTTAAACAATTTTTGTATCAGTGATTAACATTATTTATTTATCAGTTTGTGGTAAGTACAAACCTATTATTATTATTATTATTATTATTATTATTAATATTAGTGTAAACATTCATATATAATTTAGGTTTCAAGTAAATAACCTTTTCGTTGAATAATCCAATCTATGCGTTTTGAGAAATATTTCAAGAAACAAAATGCCTTGTGCACTTGTTTTCTATTAAAAAGTGCTATATTGTCGTATATAAAGCCTTTGTATGTATATATGGAAATATATAATAGTGTGTGTTTGCGCGTGTGCGCGTGTGTGTGTCAAGTTGTGTAAAAAATATAATCCGTGCAATATGATCGTTGATATCACCAATAGTGAGCATACATGTCAACTTTTATTTTGAATTTATTCTTTATCCACAAGTACACGCTCAATGTCTTGATTTTTTATTTGAAAAAATTTTTTGTTTGGTTGTTTGTTGGCATCCTGCATAATTTTATGTAGAAAAAAAAAAAATAAATAGCAATATAAAGAAAAAAAAAATACTATAACTTTTTTTTTTAATTTCTGTTGAATGATTGTTTTTAATGAATTGTCAATTTTTTTTTTTTTTTCCATTCCGATCAAAATAATAAAAAGGCTTAAATAAAATAAAAGTAACTTAAAAGAAAAAAACGCACATGAAAAAAACAAAAAAATTAAAAAAAGAATAACATAATTCATATAAAAAACAACTTAAAAATTTTCTTTTTTTTCCACACAATTTTGTTTTAAATAATAAATTATATTGTGTATTACGAATTGATAATTCAATGAAAAAATAAGTGTATTATGTGACACACAAGACTCGTGGGTCTGGATCACCGCGGTATATAGTAGTTTGGTTGGTGATAGTATATATGGTGAATTATTGATCCAAGCGGCGTGGTCGAAAACGACAGCGGCAGCAACGGTGGCAGGAAGCCCAATGCCCGCGAGGCAACGTCAGACAGAGAACGAATGTTGCTTTTGGCAGCGACTCGCTGCGAGCGAGTAATGGTGGCAGTAAGGTAGAGAGAAAGAGCGATATGGTCGCAGCAAACGGTGGGTTACATAGGTAAAAGGAACAAGCGAATGACGTAGGGATGATGGAGCAGAGAAAGAAAAGGACTTGGTCGGAGAGATAAAGGAGCGTATTACGCATACACCTATAGTTTATGCTCGTGTTTGCCTGTGTAGCTAAAGTGAGAGAATCAGAAATAATCGGCTAAGTAGAATAGGAGAGAAATGCAATTGGTGCAAATAGCAGCAATGAACGTTACATTGGGTGTTAAGGATGAAGCGTGCACTCTTATATACTTGACTCGATCCACAAAGAAAAAGCATGTGTGGACATATGCACATATCATAATACCTGTAGTATAGCCATAAACATGCATTGGTGAGTTTCAAACGTGAAACAAAGATATTAAGAAAAACTATAGATAATTTGTAAATTAAAAGATGACTGACGTCTGAATTGTTTTATCTTTTTCTTTATATATTTTATTAATATACCAATCATTTTTTTTATTGAGTTAGGGAGTAAATAGAAATAGAGAGGCGGAAAGATTAAAGTGAATATGCTGGAGAACGATCTCTAAACTGTACTGACTGACGATTAATTGACTTGATTTTACTTGTGTTGAGTCAGTCAAGTTTTAACATATAGGTATATTCAAGTACCGGTTGATGGTGTTCTATACTTTGATAACCGTTGGGGTACCAGCACTCGGTGGTTGACTTTTTTTTTTTCTTAACATCTTGTCACATAAAAATGTGCGTGATTTATCAGGAGACCCGGTAGGGTCTCGCCTCAATTTTAGAAAGAAAAAATATATAGAACGAACGCGAACTCTCTTACCGGGTATAAGTATTTTAAGTTTGCGCTCTGTGACGTCATAATTTCTAATTTANTTTTTTTTTATTATATTTGTTTGTTTGTTTGTTACCTATTGTTGCGTTTTATTCATTTTGTAGATTTTGTGATTTCTAGTGACAAAATCCGTGTCCGTTTTTATTTAATTCTAATAGGCATAAAACCTATATTCAAAATAAAGAGATTAAGAGAATAGAGAAATGTAAACTTTACAATTTATTGCCGAAGAATAAAGATTTTGATTTACCAATCTCTTCGTTGGAGTTACTGTTTTAATCGCAACATACTACCGCGAGATTCACCGAAAAGCCCGCCTCGCTCGCGATTTGGATGGATACTGTGCAATATTTTTCGAGTGAGTTTCCTTTAATTATCAATTTCGTTGGTGTTATTGAATGTTTCAGCCATTAGTTGCTTGACTCAAATTACCATTATCAAAATAATAATTGTCATTTTTCTTTGTTTTTTTTCGGGGGACTTTGACTGATACCCGAAATCTACTTTCACAATCGAAACTATGATCATATCAACCTATTGTTTCATGGAATTATATATACAATAAATTTAAATTAAGAAAGTATCAAACAGAACGACTAATTAGAGAAAAATTAATAATATTTAAATTGAAATAAAACTCTGATTTTGTTTGATTTGTTTTATATTGACTTGGGCCGATTTCCCGAGTAGAAAAATGTTCAGTTTTCCCTATTTGACGTCTAATCTTGATCCAAAACGAATCAGATTGCCCTATTTCAAGTATTAACTTATCTTTAACTCATCCTGAATAGGGTTGCCTGATCCAATCCTGACCAGAATCCTATCAAGATAAATTATTTGAAAACTCATATTTCTGATTAAGATTTCCTTTCCAGGAAAGGATCAGGATGCCTTAACTTATCCTGAATAGGGTAGCCTGACCAGAATCCCATCAGGATAAATTATATTAAGAAATTCTATATTTTTCACTAAGGTTTTCTGTTCAGGATATCATCAGGTAAACCTTAATATATCCTGTAGCCTGATCCAATCTTGATCAGAATACTATCAGGATAAATTGGTCAAATGAATGTATTTTTCTTTCAAGTTTACTGTTATAAATTTATCTTTAATGGACCATATTATTATTATCATTATTATTACTTTAAATTATTATTAACTATATTGTTTAACAAAAAAAAAAGTTAAAAATAAACAATTCAACAATTCTATATATATATATAGGTATATTCTTTTTTTTTAACTTGCGTAGAAACACTTTTATCGTTAAAATTGGAAGTTTCAAGAACTCAATTTTGAGCGAACTACGATCCGTCAGTAGTAATCGAAAAACCAAGTGATCGCGCCCCACTCGTGGTAATATTTTAGGTCGTTTAGTTAAACAATTTTTTCTCTATAAGTTTGCATTGATTTAATGGATAAATAAATTAGTAAATAAACAAATAGAAAAAATTTTTATTTGTTTAATTTATAATATTTTTGAAGGTTCATTTTTGGTTCAGGTTTCCTGATCCGTCTCTCACCACGTATCCTTATTCTAACTTCACGATCTGGTCAGGTATCTTGACCTGATTTGGTTCTGAACCCTAAGGTTAAGCGTTACATACATAAAATAAACCATATAATAAATAATTTCAAAAAAAGTATTACCTGTTAATTTCTTTGGCTAAATTAATTCTTTAAAAATTAACAAGGAAGTCACATCCTTTTCTTAGCCATAAATTTGTTTGAAAACAGGTAACACTTTTTTTTTTTACGGAGGCTAGGAGCCGAAAAGGCTCAGCCGTAGTATTGGATTCATCACCCAAAAAAAAAGAACGTTCATAACTTCCGAACTAATTGTCGTAATGACTTCGGATTTAGCCTGAAAGAAGCGTCTCTGAAAATTCTATCGCCCCTCATAAAAAAAAGCATTATCTATTCAGTCATTTTTTTATTTTCTCCAAATAATGAAAAAAAAAAAAAAAATACNTTTATTTTCTCCAAATAATGAAAAAAAAAAAAAATACATATTTTTATTTTTTTTATTTTTCCGAAAAATACTATTCGTACGAAAAAAAATTTATTTGAAAAAGTTATAGAATTTTGGATAACAATTATTTTAAATCTAATATGAAACCTCTGCGACTACTCTACTTTGAGATATAGCTTGTGCCGTTTTCGTTTTTTAGGCAAGGTATAACTCGTGATGAAATGGTGTTAGAGACTTCACATTAGGCTCAAAACATGCGTACTCGAAAAATCTATCGCCTCTCTGAAAAAATTTTGATCTATGAATCACATTTTTTATAAAAAATTAAAAAAACCCATTTTTTTTTTTTTTTTTAAATTTAGTTTTTAGAAAAAAAAAACAGTGACTAAACAATGCCCTTTCCTATGAGGGGTGATGGAGTTTCAAGAGATGCGTTGTTTAAGCCTACTACGAACTCTCTATTACAATTTTATCAAAAGTTATATTTCCAGTACTCAAAAAATTATGGATCCCTATTGAAATTAATTATTTAATAAAAGAAATATTGTATAGAGCTGTCATCAGCTGTATATTTTAAATATGATAAGACTTAGAAACTTCTGATCAAAATTTGACCAGGTTCCCTTCTTCAAGATGTGATCAACATACTCGATGCTATCTTGAACAAGAAAAATTGTTTAAAAAAATTATTTATTTCAGAATATTTGACTTGATAATTCTTTGATCAAGATTCGATCAGGTTGCCCTTTTTCAGGGTGTGTTAAGGTTACTTGATGCTATCTTGATCAAGTTAGTTTGAATTTGAATGCAAAAAAGTATCTTGATCAAATCCTGATCAAGATTCAATCAAGCTTCCTAAAATAAGGTAACTTGATCAATTTTTGATCAGGATCGGATATCAAATCCGTCGAGCCTGACCAGATTTCAACTCGGGTATCTACATTCAGGCTATGCTGACTTTACGCTAACTCCACATAGTCGCTGGAAACGATCAAGTAGCTAGTTTCAGTACGCTGTGTAATACCAGTAGTTTTTGTCTATATTTCGTAAACATGGTGTCACTTGATCCGGCAAGGAAAAGTCGTTCTGCCTTGAGACTAACAAACCACCTTAGTGCTTGAATAAACCAATAATTATAAAGTTTTGTATTATTGTTGACAAACTCCATGATAAAACAATAAATTAGAAAGAATAATTTGAATTTCACCGAATTCAATGAGAAAAAATTCTTTTATCTATCAGAAGAAAACTTCTTGGCAAAAAATTGTTTAAAATAAAAAAAAAATGGTTTGAATTAAGAAAAATTCTGATTGTAAGGAGAAAGATGAAGTTCTTGTTTGAAACAATATGTTGCTTATTTTATTCAGATAGTTTTTTGTTTCATGCCATAATTGGCTTGTGTCAAGAAGAATACTTCTAGTTATAAACCATATAAATTCTTGACACAAACACTATTATGATTATTATAAAGAAATAGCTTCTCGTTTTGAGCGACAAAGTGGCTTTTAACAAGAAAAAAACTTCTAGGAAAAAGTAACAATACGTTTGAATCAATCAGGGTCACTGCTTTAAACAAGTGAATCAGTTACGCCTTTTAAACTGTTTTTTCTTCAAACAAACAATAATTTTTTAAAATATGGAAAAAAAAATTAAAAAAAAAATAATTTATTTTTTATTTCTTTATTAAGTATTTTAATCAAAGGAACTAACGAATAAGGAAAGGATATATTTTTTTTTTCCTAGACTAACTGATAACGAATTTATTTTTTTTGCCTAATGCGGGGTTTGAACTCGGGACCGACCCGAGTGGAAAATGAGATCCGGGCAGCCGGATCGGATCCGATGTGGCTAAGATAATGCGGATCCGGATTTCCAGACCCTTTTCGGATCCGTTATGGCTAAGGCCAACCGGATCTGATTTTCCTGATCTGAATCGGATCCGGATTGCAAGACTCGAATTGAAGTGTGATTTTTTTTTTCAAAGTCAACATCCGGGTTTAGTCAGGTTGGGCTAAGGTAAGCCAGATCTGGGTTTCTTGACTCTTTTCAGATCTGAATCGGATCTGGGTAACTGGACTTGAATCGGATCCGATTCAGATCTGAAAAGAGTCAGGAAACCCGGATCTGGTTTACCTTAGCCAAACCTGACTGAACCCGGAGATAACTTTGAGAAAAAAATAAACTCTGATTAAAGTCCGGCATCCCGGATCCGGATCTGAATTCGAGTTGCCTGATCAAGTTTTGATCATATCCTGAACTGAATTTCTGCTCGGGTATGTCTGCACTCGTATATCTAGTCAGCTGTTTCAAATCGTTTTAGGCATATCTTTTTCAATGATTTTACCAACTCCATGAAATATGGCTCAAATTGTTGCTGAATATACAAAATAAAAACATATTCGGGGAGGGAGGGTAAGTAATCGACAAAAAGGGGTGACATGTACATTTTGATTGGAGACGCCCTGATAATTGATATTATTATGACAAGATGACACGATAATGACGATAACGATACGATAATGCCATTTTTTATCGTATCGTTTTCACATGCGTTGAACGGAAAACTATAGGTTATTATTATTATTATTATTATTATTATTTGATTACGCAGAGCTACACATCGTTTTTTTTTTTTNGATTTTTGTCGAAAATTATGGCTTGAATTGAAAAATGTTTTAAGTAAAAGTTGTAGGGTTTGGAAGGGGACATAAAAAAATAAAAATGAAAAATTCAAAAAATTCAAAATGGCGGAGTTTCCGGTATGAACATAGATTTTTTAAATGGATACTATACTTTTTTTTTTGTGCCAAAACGTTTTTTAGATCAAAACTCATTTTTTTTATCAAAACTTATTTTTTTTTTCGGCCCGATTTTATCTGTTGATAGATTTTCCTAAAAAAATATGGCTTCAATTGAAAAATGATATTCAGATAAGTTGTAGCGCTCAGAAAGACAAACACGAAAAAAAAAAAACTTTTTTTTCAAGTTTAAAATGGTGGAGTTTCCGGTATGAACATTTTTTTTTCGAGGTTACGTGTAATTTTTTTTCACCAAAAAATTGTTCACATCAAGACTAACATTTTTTCTAAATCAAATTTTCCGAAAAAATTCGTTTTTTTTTTCAAAACTTTGTTCATGCCTCTAACATCGCCATTTTGAATTTTTTTCGAATTTTTTTTTTATTTTCGTGTTTGTCTTTCTAAACGCAACAATTTTTCTTCATACCATTTTTTAATTGAAGCCATTTTTTTTTCGGGAAAATCCATCTACAGATAAAATCGGCCCGAAAAAAAAGTGATTTTATCGAAAAATTTTTCAAATAAAAAGTGTTAGTTTTGATGTGAAAAACGTTTTGGCACAAAAAAAAGTATAGTGATCATTTAAAAAAACTATGTTCATACCGGAAACTCCGCCATTTTGAATTTTTTGAATTTTTCATTTTTATTTTTCTATGTCTCCCTCTAAACCCTATAACTTTTACTTGAAACATTTTTCAATTCAAGCCATAATTTTCGAGAAAAATCCATTGATAGATTAAAATGGGACAGTCTGTATATACAATGCAAAGAGATGGGGGACATATTGTAAAACTGAACGACTTAAAATAATTACCACTAGTGGGGTGTGATCTCGTAACTTTCCGATTACTACGATGCGACTTACTACTCTCAGCCATTCCGATATCAATGATTTATTAGATTTTGTCGCATTCGTAAATTACGTCATTAAAAATTTATTTCTTTTGCGGATCTGTTTTATTATTAAATTCATTATTTTAAAATACAATTATTATCTTTTATTTTAGCAATTTATAAATAATCAAATAGATTAGCTTAATTTATTCCGAGTCGAAATTCAGGTTAGATTTGGATCAGGATTGCTTGATTTCCAATCAAACCCGAATCCAGATTCTGGATCCGAACCTCATTAAGATGTAACAATTTTCGGTAGGGTTCAGATCAGGATACCTGATCAGGCTATGGTAAAGATACGTGATCCTGAATGAATCGAAATTCTGGATTCATTCCTGATCAGAATACATGATTTTTTTCCAAAAAATAAAAAAAAAATGAATATATTAGTTTTTCGCCTTGAACATATATAGCTTCTACATTTTGAGTGACGTATAATACAACATAAAGAACCTATATTTCTACTGACTAACCTAACCGACCTAACTTGATTTCAGTGGAACTGAATTCACCGTTTCCCCAATTGATATATGATAAAATAAATAATGATTAAATAAATAAATAATTTTTGTAAAATTGAAAAAATGTGAAATTTATTTTTTTCCTAAATACTTTTGCCTTGATGAAGTCTTGATCGGAATAGGATCAGGCTATCTCTAGTAAGTATGTGGTAGACTTCCGAGGTAGGAAGTGACGACAGAAACAAGCCTAGGACAAGCCTGTTTGTCGAGCTCTGAGGCTTGTGTCGAGCCTCGTTACCCGGCTTGTGTCAAGCCTGGGTGAGCCCTGGAATGTTCACTAAGTTTTTGTCGGTGTCAGGCTTGTATCCCAGGCTTGTTTCCCAGGCTTGTACCCGGGCTGGAATTTCGGGCTTGGCACGAGCCTGTGTCTCAGGCTTGACACAGGCTTGCAAAAAAAAAATTAAAAAATAATATAAATAAACTAGTATTGTTACTTTATTATTTATAACATTATTTTTTTTTTTTATTTATACAATTTGAATAAACGACATTAAATAAACGAAAACAAATGAAAGTGACGTGGGATCGATCCGGGGTCTCTCACGTAGAAGTCCAACGCGCTATCAAGTCAACCATAGGGGAATTGATGAAAGATGTAGTAAAACTTTTTTATATGAATAAAATCTACTGAGACTCAATACACAGTCCTCGCGAAAGCCTGACACAATAGTCGAAGCCTGATAATTTCTCTTCAAAATTTATATAACATTTATTACTATTTTTAACAACTAATTACTATTTTTTTTTTTTTTATCAAATATATGCACAAGTCAAGTTTGGTAGGCTCTCGTGTCAGGCTTGGTGAAACGATGGGCACCAGCTTACAAGGCTCGGGTAAAGCCGGGGAAAATCAACGGGGAGAAGCTTGTATCAAGCCTGTGCTACTGAGGCTCGTGTGAAGCCGGGTAAAATAAAAAAATACAGGCTTGACACAAGCCTTGGCTACCAAGGCTTGATACACAGCCTTTGCACAAGCCTGACACGGGCGTCAAGCCTGAGAATTCCTACCTGAGATATAGCTTGATGCTATCCTGACCAGGCAATCGGTTGAATGAATAGAAGTAAATTTGATGCTTCGTCCATTCCGGATCAAGCCAGCTCTATCACATTTTTAATAGAGATTGCCTGATCCAATGTCAAATTTATTTATTTTTCACATATTTTCATCTCGATAAAATCTTATAATCATGAAAGTCTTATATTACCCATATGCAAAATAAAACTAAATGTCAATTCAACATTTTTTTGTTTTGGTGTCTAAAAGTATAGAAAAAAAAAATTGAATTAAACGTTTTCTACTGTAATATTTATACGGTTTATTTTTCTCCGTGTACTACAAATTTATACAAAACTACTTCAGGCCTATTGCAGTAGGCTTTGCTTTTTTCATCGGCTGACGCATTTATCGTCTATATGCGTACGCGCAATAAGTGCACCATAAGTCTCGTAAATAAAACTTGACAGAAGATAACAAAAACTCAAATTATTCTATGTTTCTCTCAAATACTTGTTCTCTTTCAATCTTTTGATTGAATTTCATCATGAGTTTATAAAGTGTTTAAATATGTCTTGAATAAATTTTTTAACAAATATTACAAAAATTACCAAATGAAATTGCGAGGAAATAACAAGTCGAGCTAGTTAGACGATACAAAAAATTAGAAATATGTAAACTAAAATAAAGTAAATAAAAATGGTGCGTTTGCTCCCACTAGAAATAACTTCGTATATATACTTAGAACTTGACTTAATTCACATACAAACGATCTGCCGTACTGGTCTTTCTTGCTTTTTTTTCATTTTAGCTTTTTTTTTTGTCACTAATTTCGTTTTCTTCTCATTCTACTTCTCACTCTATAAAAAAATATATACGAAGACAAGAGATGTATCTCTATGTAATACAACTCAGGGACTAACCTAGCTTCCAGGCAAAAATGAAAACAAATCTAGTCAAGTAATAATGAAGTTTTTATTCAGAAATTACTAGTGCAGTAACAAAATTTACAAACACCGAAGGAATTTCTTTTAAATAATTGGAAATAATCAAAGTTAGGTTGAATTGCTTGTATGAGTTTATGGACGAAGAAAATAATTAAATTCAATAATAAAATCAATTCGATTATTCGTGATACTTGTCATAACTATACTTTTCAAAGCTTTGAACAACCAACTTCATCAAATGAGTAATTTATTATGAGTAGCTATACAGAAATTCGATGTGTCCGAAAAATTTGATACTTGATACATTGCTTTTTTTTCCGTCGTGATTCTATGGTATGGTATTTACATAAAAATATCATATATACATACATATATATATATATGTATTATTAAGTTTGGTCTGCATAGCATTGGTGACAAAGTCTAAAAATATTGTTACGGCACTGTAAGAAATCGCGGCATAACCAGCTATCGTGCTCATGAAACAAAATGAATGAGAAGACATGAAAAAAAGCAAAAGAGATAGTAATAATTTGTATGTTCAGTATTGAATAGTAATGGAACAAAAAACAAGTGTGTAATAAAGAAGAAAGTGAAAGAGGGATATGCTTATAGTAAATCTATAAATAATACACGGAGAGAAAAAAATATTACGTTTTACTAAAAAAAAAATACTGGATTTTACTATGTTTTATAGTACCGGTGAATGTTTTGGGAAATTGAGCAACATTTATCATGTAAACAGTAAGTTTTACTATGTTTGAGAATTTTAATCAGACGTAGTAAATTTCATAATACTCAATCGTAAAAATGCCCATGTGTAAAATAAAAAGTACTATGTTGTATAGTTGAAAATATATTTGATCAAAATATTTAAAAAAAAATTATTATTTTTTTTTTTCTGTTGTATTATTATGCAGAAGCTTTTTTTTTTTTTTCTTTTTTCTATCACACGCTGACTGGGGATCGAACCGACGAAGTGTAGATCGACGTGGTAACGGGTACGCTTTAGACCACTCATCTACGGAGAGAAACTGGAATTAAAATTAAATTGACTCTTTTGTTTTGTATTTCGTCTTTCCGTATACTTTACCACGTCAACATAGTAAAATTCACTTAAAATTTTGTAATTGATATAAAACACACAATAAAAATTAAATCGTAAATCGTCTTTTTTAAAATTGATGAGTACAATTGAGGGTCCGGATGCAATAACCGTCCGCACGCTCGAAGCCCAAGAAAACGCGACGTTGCTCTTGGTGAAAAATCAAACATGAAAAATTAAAAAAAAAAAAATACCATCATTTTTAGAATTAAAAAATACATATTTTCTTTGAAATAAATTTTTTTTTATGATTATTAGTTAACGAGTTAAAAATTAAAAACGAAATTATTTTTTTTGAAAAAAATACTTTTTTTTCAATATATAACTTGTGATAACTTTCTTAAAAATAAATAAATCAACTTGAAAATTTGACTGTACCTTTATAATAATCTAGCGATGCCAACAGC
>MKYW01000347.1:12901-37697 GCA_015776835.1 Aphidius ervi | reverse complement strand
TTTTTTTGGCTTTCAATTATTGGAAGAATTATCTAAATGACCGTTCAATATTTATGTGAAACTGAAATAAAAAGAAAATTTACTTGTTGTAATTGCTTGTAATTGTCACATAGGTTGTACAAAATATTATCGTAAATGTTCAAAGTCTGGAGAATTACATAGAGGATTCTATCACTTTTGTCGTTGTTTCTGTTTCTAGTTTTTAGTCGGTATTACAGGGCGAAATAGCAGAGCGAAAAAAAAATTTTTATTAAAGGAATGCACCCCGGGTTGGCAACGCTGGGGGGAAAACAAGACGGGGACGCCCGGGTGATTCCAGTATTTTTTTTGTACGAAAATAATACACGTTTTGATAATTTCACCCTAAATGAGAAAAACAATTCTCAATGATAATAGTAAACCAAAACAACCTACTTTAATAAACAATTAATTAAATTAATTTTTGGTGTATTTGTTCTTTCTTTTAAATATATAATTTAACTGAAATTTTTATTTATTTTTTTTTTGTTCTTCAATTTAACTGTGTGTGTCTCTTGCCCTCATCCCACCATTGTCAAACCATAGAGAAATTCAGTAATCATCATAAAAAAAAATTCAATAAATAATAGTTATACCTACATCTTTTAATAATAGATGGATAATTTCAAAAATTTGTGATGTTTTGGGATTAATTAGAAGAGTATTTGAATGTTAAATAAATATTGAACTAAATTTTCAACTTTTTTTTCGTCAACTGTCGAAGAAAAAAGACTGGATCCGAAATCGACGCCGAGATAAAGACGCTTTTTTATGTAAAGGCTTATTTAACAAAAAAAATTGATAAAAGGTAAATTATATATAACAATAACTTTTTATCAAGTTTAGTGTTCAATAAGTTATTTTGATTATTTATTTATCAACTATGCTCTAATATTACAAGAGTGTGATAGAGAGAGAGAAGATGGACAAAAAAAATGGAGCCAATTCTGCTTCGCATTAGAAACAATGTTTCATACTTTTTCTAAATTAAAAAAAAAAAACCTAAAACAACTAATTACAGTTTTCAGAAATAAAGGTTAAAACAAAAAAAATATGTCTGGTGCTGGGTCTAGTGGTACTGGTCGAGGAAGGGGTTCTTCCTTAGCTGACAATAAACCGGATAACAAAGAAGCTAAACCAAATCCAAAAATGTCAAAAGCACTTGGTACATCTGCTAAAAGGTAATTTAATTATAACCATAACAATCAATATTTTTCAATTAGAAAATTCAATCAAGAAATAAACTTTTTAACTCCAAAACAAAAGAAAAATTAGAATTTACGTACCTAAAAACTAACAATTTTGTAAACAATGGTAATTAATTATTATACATCGTCAATAATATTTGGTTTTCATTAATTTGATTAGAATACAGAAGGAACTTGCAGAAATAACTCTTGATCCACCACCAAATTGCAGTGCTGGACCAAAAGGTGATAATTTATATGAATGGGTGTCAACTATTTTGGGACCACCTGGATCAGTTTATGAAGGTGGTGTTTTCTTTTTGGACATACATTTTTCACCAGAGTATCCATTTAAACCACCAAAGGTACAAAAAATAAAAAAAGTCTTTTAATCAAACTAAAAGTAACCTATCAGCAAAAAAAAAAAAAAAAAAAATTAATATAATTTTTTTTTGTTCAATAATTAGGTAACATTTCGAACTCGAATTTATCATTGTAATATCAATAGTCAAGGTGTGATATGTTTGGATATTCTCAAGGACAACTGGTCACCAGCATTGACCATATCCAAGGTTCTTTTGTCCATCTGTTCTCTTTTAACAGACTGCAATCCAGGTGAATTTTTTTATAAACAAATTTTTTCATTTATAATTATCATTGAATTAACATATTTTTTTTTCTTTTTTATTTTGAATATTAAGCTGATCCTTTGGTGGGTAGCATTGCAACGCAGTACCTGCAAAATCGTGAAGAACACGATAGAATTGCTCGACTTTGGACAAAACGTTATGCCACATGAGTATATTTATGAAAAAAATTTAAAATAATAATAATAACATGAAAAAAAAAACATCAGCCTCATGCCAATTTTGCCCATTGTCCTATCATTTTTTTAAATTATTATTATTGTTATTATCATTTTTTCAATATCATAGAATTAAAAGTCAAATCGACAAAATAATTGAAGGCTTGGCTGAATTTTTTTTTTTTTTCTTCAGTTAATATTATTAATTAAACTTAATTATTTTAATTATTCGTAAATCTCCTTGTAATCAATTATTAAAGGACAAAAGATACTTGGGTTTATATATATTTATATTATAAATATATAAATATATTAAGTCCTAAAATTGTGATGTGTCATTATTATTATAATTTTGTTTTTTATGAGAATATTTGGTGAGTGAGTGTGATGAATGTGAACATAATATTTTCATCAAGATTAAATAATTAACTTCTGAATAAAAGAAACATTGAGATGTGGTGTTTTCGAATAATTAAAAATAAACCGTTAGCTTCGTGGCGAGTGAGTGAATATTATTATTACAATAAAAATTTAAATAAGAATTTAATATTTAAGATTCAACGAAATAATTTTTTTTTTCTTTTTTTTAAAGTAAAATATGGGAAAAAAAAATAATTTTTAAATACAGTCGATATTTCCGCGTTTATTTGTGATTGTAAATAGATATTTTTCTGTACATTTTTAATTTCAAACTTGTGTTGAATATTTTATAAAAAAGTAATACTAAAAAAACGAAGAAACAAAAAATGGATAAATAATACCACTGATTGGGATAAAAAAATAATTAAATAAATTTCCAATAAATAAATACTCAATTTAAAAAAATATAACTGTTCAGTATAATTGAAGTCTGTAAATCGAGAATATTGAAAAAAATAATAATCATACTAGTTTTTAAGATAATTTGTATTAATTTAATCATAAAAATTATAATCAACTTCGCTAATACTTTGCTACTAAAAATCGATTCAACAGAATTACTCAAATCTCTTTTAACAGCTTCAATTAGCCAAACAAAATAAAAAAATAAAAAACAACTCCAAAATGAATTTTTGAAAGAAAAAAAAATTATATATAAAATTCAAAAACAATAATTGTATGAGTGAGAATGAACAAATATATTTTTGTTTTTCTTTTTTGTTTAAATTTAAAGAATTAATTTTAATATGCTATTTAGTGGTAAATGAAAAACAAAAATTGATTAATAATAATAAAATAAATGTTAGTACGCTAGTTATTGGGATCGACATTATAAAGATGATAATAAAAAAAAAAAAAAAAATTAAATTGTACAAATAAGTCGTTTCTTTAATTAACACTCAAAATTAGAAATAAATTTGTTTTTTTTTTCTTGTTTATTGATTTATTATTCATTATTTTATTTTCAAATTCAGGATATCTTATTGATATTAGAAGATGAAGGAGAATATTTTTTCCTGGGTTGATATTTTCAAAGTGTTACGGAAATATTGATCTGTGCACCTTTAACATTTGGTAAAACAAAAAAAAACTAAAAAAATTTACAGAATTTCTAGAAAATTAATTTTTATTATTAATTTTTATCATAATTTTTCTGTTTTTGTCAAATTTGATTCCCTTCTGATTTAGATTCCTTTTTATATTAATTTATTTTACACTTGTGATTGTTTGTCTCTAGTTAAACATTTATCATATAATTTGTTCTTTGTCTTTATAGTATAGCTAAAACATGCTAGAAAAAATCTGCCGTATAAATAGTTAATCGGAAAAAAACATCTAATATGATTTACAATATAATGTTTATTTTTATAAAAAATTTTTTGTAATTTATTAAAAGCTTATTCAAGCATTTTCAAATTATATATTGAATATATAATAATATTATCATTTGAAGTATTCATTTCATAAACTAGAAAATTCCGAATTTTATGAAAATTCATAAGATGTAAGAAATAAAAAATTAGATTCATTTAATCGATAAATAAGTTGAAAACAAAAGTGAGGTCATTTACAATCAATATATTTTCAAAACTATAAAAATAAAAATAATCAATCAAAAAATATCATTGAAAAATTTGATGTTTTGAAATCGAGAAAAACACATTTATAAATTTTTCACAACATTTATTTTGAAACAGTGAAAAAATAATCATCTGATTATAAAAAAAAATTAGAATACACTCAAAAATACAATAATGATAAATTATCGTTGATAATAATAAAAGAGTAATATAAATAAAGATTTAATTCAATAAATCAAATTTTGTTTTTTTTTTTTTGAATAATTTATCATGACGATACCCTGGTAGAAAAAACTCTCCGGGCTTTCGCCAGATTCCTCCATATTTTTTCCGGATTGTCACCGGATTTTTTTGAAAAAAAATTCTCTATTTACATTTTCTATTATTTCCTCTTATATTTCTCGTTTATTTATTCATTTTTCCATCATTTTTTAGCGTTGGTTTTTTGAGGCGAAAATTTCGGAAAAAATCCGGAGAGAAGTCTCAATAATGTCGAAATCCGGAGATATAAGAAGAAATGCGGAACAATTTTGGAGAAATTATTTTCACTAGGGTACTTAGGTACATTACAAGACTTTTAACTACAAATTGAAAAAAAGAAAAAACAAAGTGTATGGGATAAAAATGAACGAGTTTTCGAGCTTCATTTTTTTTGTAATTAATAAATGAAGTATGAAAAAATTCATTTATTTAAGTACTTTCCATGGGATATACTAAAATCAATAGTATCATTAGTGAAACTTATTGTATACAAATAAAACAAGTATTTTTGGTATATGTGCAAATTCAGTTGAATTTTTTGATGAAGATACAAAGTTTATATATTTATACATTGAGATATTTATTTTATTAAATCATTTTAATATTTGAATGAAATACATTATGCACAATTTTTACCACTTCAACTCCTATTTGCCACAATACAGATAAAATAACATTTTTTTTTAATACTTTAATTTAAAATTGTTCCACATTGTTGTTTGTATATCAAAATTATGATATTTTTGTTTCTAAATAGACTCAAGTCAAAATGATAAACATATCAAATAATGACAATTTTAACCAATCTAATATTGGTTATTATTTTTTTTTATTTTCTCCTTCACATACTGCACTTTTACAATTTTGTTTTATATTGTTTTGATTTTGATTTTTCATTTTTTTTGTTCCAACCTTAATACTGATTATATATTTATATTTCAGTCTTAAAGTCATTTCAATTTTAAAATCATTTTTTTCCAAATGTAATTTTTCAAATAATCGAAATTTCGGTAAAAAAATATATAAAAGCCCGATTGATAAATCAAGATTATCTGATTTATTATTATTTTGATAATGACAAGGAGCGAAACTTTGGACACGTGCGATTATTACTTTATAATGCTTTTAAAATTTTAATCTTATTTATTTTGATTAATTATTATAATATAAACATCTATTTAATAAATTATTTTTCAATTAATATAATTTTTTTTTTCTTCTTTGAAGGAACTTAATACAATAATATATTTATATTAGGCACACATAAAAAATAATCATAGACAATATGCTACTATTGTTTGTTTGTTTTTTTTGTTTTTTTTTTTTTTTNNTTTTTTTTTTTTTTTTTTTTTTTTTTTTTTTTTTCTCATAAAAAATTAAGTTTCAATGAAATTATAAGATGATAATGATGTAGAACATGAATTTCATTTTTTATTTATCGAAAAGAAACAATTATATTTAATTTTCAAAAACTTTATCCGATATTTTATCCGGTATTTTTTACTACTGATACAAAAATTAAATAATTCCACTGGGTTAATATTATTTTTTTTTGTTTGATGTATAATGGAGTCGAATGTAATTAAAAAAAACTTTAATAAAAAAAATTATTTTATGTTTAAATGCCTCCTCAGTGTGCCGTGGTCTCGCTGTAATTGAAACATTTAAAAAATAGTTATTTCATTGTTATCATTCCAATTTAAAAAAATAATTTTATTTGTCAAAAAGGCCTTGGTGCATAACTAATAGATGCATAAAAAACTAAAATTAGAAAAAAATTAAAAATACATAATAATAAATTAATTACAATAAAGCTCGTATAAATAACACAATATTATAATAATAATAATAAAATACAAATAAATTAGTTGAAAAAAAAAACATTAACGAAATTCGCTGATAAATCAACTGACCTTTTGTTGAATTAAATATTTTTCAAATACTCATTATCCAATGGTTATTATCAATATTTGTTTATGATTTATCTTTTCAACACTACGTAGAATTTACAATGAAAAACAGTTGTTAATCTATTTTATGTCTATTCAATCATGATAATTCTTTCGTTTCATTAAACTAATGCTAATAAACTTTTTTTTTTTTCAATTGAATGATACTTTTATTATTTATTAAATTAATTAATCGTATGTGATTAATAACACTATTATATTTATTTAAAAAATGGCAAATTATATAGAGCTGACAAATATTTATGATTTTTTCTTTTTTAAATAAACAGACCTACTCTTTCACAGCGCCTTTTTAATTTTGTGTTTCAAGAACTACTTTTTTTTTTGTATTGAGTGATTATTCATAATCTGAGCTGAACGTTGAACAATATAAACATAAATATATAAATGATAAGTAAAATAATAATAAGAAATATTTAAATATGATAATAGACACTGATATAAATGAATTTTAAGCAACAGTCTTACATCAATTTCTCGTGTTTTTTTTTCTGTTAAAAAAAAATCATGCTGAAGCTCCAATATGACACATTGATTTATGTAATTGACATTTAATATATTAACAAATTAATATTAAATTATAGAAAGAAAAAAAAAAAAAACATTGACACATTTGAATGATGTGGAATAAGCGGAAAAATCTTACATTAAGTGCTGATAGTCTTGATTAATTCAATTGACATATTTTTTATGTTTGACAATTAACATCATCAAATCATTCAACGAATAGCGTATTCGTTGTTACAAAGAAAAATAATACATATATATTTTTAGATTACATTGAAAATGTGGAAAAAAAAAAAGAAAAAAATTACTGAAAATTATTACTTTCAGTTGTGTGTTGTGAATGTGCGACTAGTATTGAAACATCAAAAAATACACAGTTAAAAAAATGGTGATGATGCCATGTGAAATAACATATAATATAATATAAAAATTAAAAAAAAAAAGTTAGCATCAAACAATCGCAATGTGCAAAAAAAAAGAAATTATGCGAAAATTTTAATCTTCAACATGAATCGTTTTTTTTTTTTCTTTTTTTTTTTTTGTAATTTTATATTTGTTTTTTTGTTCAAATTAATTGTTTTATTAATTTATTATAAAAAAAACAAAAAAATTTCTTTCAGCTTACACAGTCTCGTATTCACGACGAATTGATCGTGCCAAACAGCAAGCAAAAAATACTCCAACAAGCTGAAAAATAGAATTATTTGATTATTTGAATTGGTTTTTTTTTCTTCATGAATTATATAAATAATTACATCAAGGTATCTCTATTGTACTACGAATTATTTATTTGCACATTTATGATAATTAATTGAAATTTATCTATCATTTTTTTTTCTGCTTGAAAAAAGAGTTTAATTATTTAGATGAGGAAAAAAGTATTGTTAAAATTAGCAACATTTGAGTGTTAAAACTTATTTCTAAATATTATAATAATAAGTTATAGCAGTTGAAAATTAAAAATATAATTCATTTAGACTGTAGACGTACATTTAAACGTCTCTACTCAATTGACAATAATTATTTCAATTATTACCAAGTTAAATTTGGTTTAAAGCCTTTTTTTTTTTTTTTTGAACTAGTAATTTACAAGAATAAATATACCCCAATGTGTTAAGTTTAGATTTAAAATATTACCTGAATAAATGCCATAACAAGAACGGCAATTCCAATTTTCAAAGCATTGCCCTCAAATTTTGCTTTTAGTTTTGTCATACAACCGTCATTAAAAGCACCCACGGCATTATATTCACATTCTTTAGTTGCTGGAACTTCATGACAGCATGAAAGTGGTAAACGTGGATGTTTATATGGCTTTGGCCACCAGTCACTTGAGCTATTGATTCCACAACATCCCAACTAAAAATAAAACAACAATATTCATAATAATAAAAAAAAAAAAAAAAAGGAAAATAAAAGCCACAGCCTTATTTCTCACGATGCAAATTTTAAATAAATCAATGAAAGTGATATTTAAACTGTACAATAAAATTTAACTGTTTTATTTATATTATTATTTTGCAATTATCAATATCAAATTACTTGGTATAATATGATATTTGAAAATGAAAATAATTATGTAATACGATGTAATGATAAATCGTGATTGAAATTTTAGTAAAAATCACAATAGTAGCCTTGTAATAAACCACGCATCAGAACCGGATACTGTATCAGTGACTGATTAATAATTACAACCTTTCACTGTCATAATACGTGCTGCAAGTTGCATTTCCCTTCTTTTTTTTTTTTATTTTCTAAAGTGTCACTATGACAAAAATAATATTAAATCGTCTGGGTTCATTGACTTTAATTTCTCGTTACTTCCTTCGATGCCATATTTAAAATACAAATACATCACACAATGCATAATATTATAACTTATAAATAAAAATGGATAAATCTAATGACAAATAAATATATTATTGAAAAATAAAATAAATAAATAATTTTCCCAGAAATTATTAAAGGGGTTTTATTACGATTTGTCATGCAATAATCGTTATAAACACGCAATGCATATATTTTTCCTTTTCATATGTATGAAAAATAATGAATGAAAAAAAAAAAAAAAAATTCAAATAAATTACACGTTAAAAAAAAAATTGTCTAGACATTTTTTTTATCTTAAATTTTAAAATATGTTTATCAAACTTTTTTTTTTATATGATTAGAACAATGATAAGATTCATTAATTGAAATAATCTTTTGGTAAAATGAATTGAAAGAATTTTTCAATTATAAAAATCATGAATTTAATTGTTCTAAATTTTATTAAAATATCAATGTATATTTTAATGATAAAAATGATTAAAAAATATGTGCAGAGCTAGTATATAAACCTGTAGAGAAAAAAAATATATATATATTTAGAAACGGGTTTATTGGTTGGTTGTGTATTGAAGAGAAACTTTAGCATGAAAAAATGACTGACAGACCTTGCTCATATAGCAAATCAATAATTTCAACCCTCTTTACTTTATCTATATTCCTCATTTTCCTCCATCTGTGTGTGTGTGTGTGTGTGTGTGTGTCTTTCACTCTCCATAAACATTCAATTATTTTATTTTCTACTCAACACACAGGTAGAATGATTTTNTATTTATAAATCATTCTTATTAACGTAACTATTGCAATGTATTTTTTTTAGTCGATAAACTTGAGTGATTTTTACAAGTTTAATATTTCTATTTTTTTTTTTTTTACTTTAAATGAGATTTAGTATTCAATTTGGATTATTATTATTTTTTTAAAATAAATATTAATATACATACATCGTGTTGCATGACGTCCCATGAATTTTTAACATCATCATTGGTTTCATATTCGTGTAGAGTATTATTCATACGTTGTTGTAACATTGTTCCAATATTACGACGCATCATGTAACCAGAAATACCAGCTCCAACTTCCAAAGCAAGTATGACAAGCAGGAGTACCGAAAACTAGATGATAAAAAAACAAACAAACAAAAATTATTTCCTTTAAAAGACAAAAAACAATTATTTCATAATGTAAATGATTGTTTTTTTTTTTTAATTTTTTTTACTTACGGTTATTATCATGCAATGATTTTCTTTAACAGCACCACAGCAACCGAAGAATGATACCAGGAAGACAATAATACCAACGACTAGAATTATTATTGGTGCAGCATAAAACCAATTATCAACAAAATTACTGTATCCCTTGTATTGTGCAACTATCCATCCACCGACAGCGATACAAGCAACTCCACAAATCTAATAAAATAAACATATTTTTCAAATCATAAAATTAAGTATATTAAATTATAAAAAAAATAAATGTATTTTTTATTTATTAATAATATTAATATTAACAAGTTTCGATATTTTTTTATGTTATTAAATTGGATAATTGACTCTTGAGTTGATGGCAAATGAAATAACTTGTCGTGACCTTTCAATTAATGTTTAAAAAAAAAGAACCCCACCCTAGAGTATTATTATTTTTTTTTTTATGATAAATAAAATAAAATAAATAAATCAACAGATTAATATTTTACTTGTTGATTACATTTCCTATATTTATTTCATTACATACAATCGATAATGAAATATGTTAAGACGGATTATTTGAAATCTATTTATAAATTTTCTTTTTTTCTTATGATAATTTCTAGTGTCAGATTTTTTTTTTTTCTTATTTCTGTGTATTTATTTTTACTTTCTTTATTTTTTAAACCCACTTAAGACTGAATTATCGACCTATAGAAACTCACACATATATATATATACACATAAAGAAAGACACCGTTAAACAAAGAAAAAAAAAAAAAAACTAAATTTTTGTTTATGTATGATATCAATTATCTTTGGCGCCGAATTTTTATTTTTTAGGTAAAATTAATAATAAATACTCACAGCAAACGCAAAATTGAATGCAAAAAGTATGTATTTAATACAAGCCATTCCTCCAGACACCATCTTGACTTTTTATTCAAAATTTAATTAAACAATCACTTTATCAGGAAAAAAAAAACAAAAAACAAGAATCACTTTTTTCTAATTGATGAAAAAATTATCAATTTAAACATTTGATGAATATTAAATATTAATTGTTGTGATGTTCGTTTATTTATTAATTGTGTTGTTAAAAACTGATAATTTTCCAGGTAACTGACTTGACTTTCTCTTGAGATGAACCACGTCTATGTATTCACAAGGAAGTAATGCACACAACATGCCCACAAAATACACAAGGAAGTAAGGAACGGAGAATGTACACACTGACCAATGGTGTGGTAGGGGAATAAAAAAAACAAAATATTCGAGGGGTGTATTACACTCACACAAATATGCTTGATATATATATATATTTTTTTTCATTAGGTGTATTCTTTCATGGCGGATTTTCTGGCGGATTTCCACCTCCACTAGATGTCCCTTCTTTATTTTACCCCTTCTTTGAGCGTTTAAGCATCACTAGTTAAGAAGGGGAGCTCAAACGCTAGGAGAGGTGGAAATCCGCCAGAAAATCCGCCGTGAAAAAATATACCTTTTTACTAATTTCGTTATTGCGCTTCCAATTCCACGCAAATCAGAAGAAGAAAGGGAAAAAAAGTAGAGAGGGATCGTTAGAGGTGGGGATACCCGTAGGCTCCCACAAGTGAAAGAACGCACCTAAAAGTTTTCTAAAGTCCACTATCATGAAGATTGAGGACTTTTGGAACGTATCCCAATGTCCCTTCTTTAACTACATGTCATGCTTGGTCATGCTCAAACTGGCTGATGCAGGCCGGTGCAAAAACCCAAACAGTTTAGAGAAAAAGAAGAGGCATTTATCTTATTGTATCTTATGGAAGTATTGGGAAGTATTCAACGTGAAAGAACACACTGATACACACCTGAAGAAAAAAAAAAACTGGAACTTTAATTGGCGCTACAGTCCGGCATAATTTTTCTAGTTTGAAAAAAAAAAAAAAATCATATAAGTAGTTGAGTATTTTTTTATTAAAAAATATAATTTAAAAAATACTATCATTAATTTATAAGAAAATTTAAATTACAAATTGAATGAAAAATTATTTTTTTTAAACACGAAAATTGGAAAATTTCAATAGATTTATTATGTTGCAACTTCTTTTCGAGGGATTAGTAATTTTTTTTTTTTTTTAATGAAACACATAGGTGCATGTGAGCTGGTATGCCTTGATAAGATTGAAGACATAACGGGTGTACATATTGAGAAAAATAAAAAGATAACGTCAAGGAGTTATATAGAATTATTGTTAGTTCAGCACTTCGTCAGGCTTTTGAGTTTTTTCATATTTAATTATTATTATGTTAATTTACTCAGACATGTATCAACGTATGATCATTATTCAAAATTAACTAAATCATATAATGTTAAATTTTTTAAAAATCTAAAACTTTTTTTTGGTAGAAGGGAATCTTGCTTATTTATTTATTTTTTTTTTCAATTTAATTATTTTATTATATCAATAGAAATTTTACAATGGTGGATAATAACAAATTCAGTATTAATATTCTATAATAATTATATAATTTGTTGGAAAAAAAAGCAAAAAAACAAACTTCGCTGTGGACAGGATTTGAACCTGTGCGGGTAGAACCCAATGGATTTCAAGTCCATCTCCTTAACCGCTCGGACACCGCAGCTCTTTCTTTTACCGTTCAACGCATTTAGACAGTTATATAGAGTTTTATTAAATATTTTTCTAAAACTGAAATTATTTATAATTTTAACCATGCACAAAAAAATGTCTCTACAAATATATCAAAAAATATTCAACCAAAGTTAGAATTATTGAAAAAAAGTCGGAGTAAATTGCAGGTTCGAGAAGTGGCGGAGATAAGTTGGAGAAAACTCGGAGAAATATCTCCACTAGAGTAGCAATGAGAAGGGATCACTGATATACTTCTGAAACACTAAAAAAAAAAATCAGCATCATTTAAAATATTGATTCAAATATAAGTAGCTGATAAAAATCATTCCAAAAAAAAAAAATTGATATGTGTTTCAGGGGGATCGTGCTATATCCCTCCTTTATGTATATGTTTATGTCAATCATATATACATCTAATCAACATTTTTCTTTTTTATTTGTGGCTAGAAACTATTTTTTTTTTTTTATTTTCTTGTTCTTGTTGGTTTTTTTAACATTGTCGGCAACATTAATATTTTCCAGGATGGTACCGCTAATTAAAAATTTAATTTATGATATTTATAATTTTAATTAAAAATCCAGTAATAAATAATAAATAATAATAATAATAGTATTAACTTTATAAATGATAATAGTTTTTAATTGATATCAGATGGTTTCAAATATGGTTCTTGGGATAATTTTTCAGATTCTTTTTCATCAAGATTGTCCGACGCTCGAGGTGTACCAAACTACCAACAGTATAGTTTCAACAAGACCAAGAAGATTACTGTACTCATCTGTTAAGAAACTATCTTCTGCATTTTCTACAATCTGTTGATTAAATAAATGAGATGTTATCATTTTTTTTCCTACTTGGTCAATAGCAACATTAAGAATTAATCAAACTGGATTTTTAAATATAAATTAAAAAAAAAATAAACAATGGGAAGAAGAATTTGATAAATATATGGATTATTAATTAATAAAAAAAACTTCGTATTAATAATTTGGTTTAAGCATAAGCAACATTTTTATTATTTAATAATATGATAAAAACTAAATAATTATTGCGTGTTTAAAGACGTGGCAAAAAGAGCTTAAAGTGTGCTTGACATGCCCCGAAAATACATATTTAGTTTTTTGCTTCAAAATGAACACTATTATTGACAATAGATATTTATTATTTTAGAAGCAAAACCTCCACCACCTCTGTATCCTCGACCACCTCCGTGATAACCTTCTGCTTCTCTATTTTTTATCAATTGGTAATAACGTCGTCTCCAGTATCTAGCACTAATTAAAAAAAATATTGTTAAAATTTTATTTTATTTTTAAGGGAGTTCGAACAACACTCGATTCTATTTAACTTTTTATTAAATTTTTAGAGTAGGTTTATGAAATAGTTATCCATCTTATGCCAAAATTTCAGAAGTCTATACCTGCTAGTAAAATAGTTATTAATGTTTAAAGTCAACAACTTTTAACGTGTACGTTTACGGGAAAATCGAAAAATGTTAAAAAAAAAACAACATATATCAAATTTTTACCGTGTTCTTAAATTCACACCTAAATAAAAAACTATCTGTATGAAACTTTAAAATCTTAGAATAATTATAGAAAAAAAAAAAATTCAAGTTACCTGCTAGAAAGTTAAACAATCATTGTTTAAAAAAAAAAAAAAAGTCAAAGAGTGAAGGAGTGGAGGTAACAAAATACGTTGGTGTGCATATAGATACACACAACCGTACATGTATTGGTGGAAAACAGGACCGTCTACGCAGAAAAAAGTGAAGGTTGCCGCATGAAATTTTATAAATTTTTACTATAGTATTGAGGGGCCCACTAGGTCACATTTCTTGTTTGTACTTTTTTCGTTCGAACTCCCTTAAATTGTTTATTTATTATTTTATTTACCTGTTGCTATAATAGTTGTTCAGATTATCACCTGATTCACCACGTTGTCCACCAAGTCCACGTCCATGAACATGATTACTTTCCCAATGAATTGATTGCTGGACGCGGGCTGAGTGGCCGTATTGTTGGACAACGTGTTGAACCAGATAATCATTATTTTCCGAATAAGTTGATTGTAGCAGCGATTCCTGCTTGGGAAAATAACTGTGTCCAGCTGGTACAATACGCCGTCCAACATCAACACCACCAACACCAAGTCCATTAACATCATCATCATCATCGTCACCTGGTACACCTCGTTGTTCAACACTATCACCACCAACACCACGTCCATTAACATTATTATCAACGGATACAGCACGTCGTTCAGCACTATTTGATACTGTGGGCAGTTCCAAACCGATTTCAATTGCTTCGCATTTTATGGCGTTCAAAAGAGCCTGGGCATGTCGATATTTCTTGATGATGGCTTCTTGTTTTCGGGCCTTTGATATCATAATGTGATTTGAGGCCATTTTTTTTGACTGATCTACAATTAAATAATAATTATTTAAACAATATAATAACTAAAATAAAAACACCAATGAATATATTGACAATTGATTTTTTTTTTTTTAATTAATTAATTAATAATTATCAAGCAAACTAACAAATTCATCAAATTTAAATTTTTGTGGTAAAAAAAATTAATTAATTAAAAAAAAAAAAGCATGTAATTGATTGCTAATCAAGTATTTTTAATGTATGAATTTATAAAACTCTAAAAATAGCAACACGCGGGCAGCAGCAGCTGAATAAAAAAAAAAAAACCGTTAACAATTAATAATCACCAGATAAAATCAACAATTAAATAAAACAATAATATTGTTTATCAAATTTTGTAAAAAAAAAACAAATGATATTTGTTTAATTTTTAATTAAACACAAGTTTTAATTATTATTTGAAGACGCTTTACGGTATATGACTATACGCTGCTACGCTTAACTCTGCAACGCAAATGTGATGACCGATTTGTACAGCTTAAAAACTTCGAAGATTCCCTTTTGTTCCTTGTGCTCTAAAAACAGAGATAGAAGATAAATAAATTTTATGATCAGTGGGGGAGGTGAAATTTTTTTGTTTCTCGTGAACAGTGACATAAACAGAGACAGAAAAAAAATGATATTATAATAATTATAACCAAATGGCTACTGCTCCTATAGACACTAATAATCATTAATCATCATTAATAATAAATAAATAAATAAAAATAAAAGTGCCAATGAATATATTTTGTTTTTAAAAATTTTCAAGCCAACAGTTGAACACTAATAAAATAATCGAATTTACACAGCTCGTGGTCACAAAAATAAATAAATTAAAAAGTAAGTACGTAAGTAAGTACGTAATTGATTAACATATAAGTATTATTATTATTATTATGAAAATGTTTAATAGTTTATAAAAATACCAAGTAAATTGTTATCAATGATTATTTATAAACTATAATTTAATTATTATTATAAATTATAATACATATAAGGCTGATGAATTGTCATTTGTCATCACAAAGTCGAAGTAATAATCTGATTAAATTATATCAACTGGATTTTTATTTTCAGCATTAAGTACCAGATAAAAATGTTTGTGACATATTTTCTAAAAAAATTGAATGAGCTGTTTGTATATATCATCAAAATTTTTATTTTTAATGCAATTTTTCATAACAGTATATTGACTTTCAAATACATTGACTTGTAAATAGTATTGTAAATTATCAATGATAAATATGAGATTATTTCTCAATATTTATTGTAATACACCAGTTTCAATATTTTTGGACGTGAATGCTCTGACCATAATTTCTATAAATTAATTTGGGTTTTTTTAACTCAGAAACCTAAATATAATGTTATAATTAACAAGTGATTTTGCACTAACATAAATAAAAGGTGCAATCGCCAAACAACTTAGTACTGAAGAACAATCAAGAACAATAATACCCCATCCTTGTTTATCAATTGCATCATCACGATCACGTTTTTTTTCACGTTGTTGATAATTTGATATTTGTGTTTCATGATTATTTTGTAATGTCTCTGTTATTGGTAAATAAAATTAAAACAATCCATAGCACTTTCATCGTTCAGCATCATTTTTCTCATGGACATTTAAAATGCAAGATTAAAATCTCTACAGGATGTGTGGCTTGTTGGCATTTTATTTAGCAAATGTGATGTTAATTTAATAAAATCCAAAAATAAATCACCTCTGCCAATGAGAAAAAAGTATGATAAATTTAAGCTGTTGAAATAATTGGGCATCATCAACAGCAACTTGCCACAATAATTAAATCTTATTTGTGATAAAGTTATTGGTGCTGTTGATAAAACGACTTGCAATCTTCATTCAAACGGTTTACATCATGGTTCATGTTTATGGAAGTTTTCATCATTTATTAAAAGTCATGCATTGCAATGAGGAGTTTCTGGGATGATGATTGCTTTTATTCATCAGGTTAATAAAAATTATTTTTTTTAAACTTTTGTTTTTATTTTTCAATAATAAATAAATAAACCTGTAGATTTTTTTTTTTTTTGTAATTACATTTTTGAATGATTAATTATTTTTTTAAATTATAAGGCTGCTGGAATTCGGTTTGCCATTTACCTTCAAGGTCACATACGAAACAGCCTGACAACCATAAATAAAAAAATTAATCTTTCATATCATGTAAAATTACATTTTCATTGCAATAAATTTTCTGTAAATTTGTATATTCAAAAATAAACAAATAAAATAAAGTTTAATTAACAAAATATACATACCTATACTTATATGATTATTTTTATTGATGAAAAAAAAAAAAAAAATAGAATAAAATATAAAGGTACAAAAAAATTAAAAAATCTATGATTTATAAAATAAATTAAAAATTGATTGATGATTATTCATTTCAGTGACTTATGATACGAGGTCACATGAAACACACATGTCGTCATATCGCTGGCAGCTTTTCTCTGAGTCATTATCAGCAAGATAACAAGAGTCGACAGCCACCTGAATGTGTCGTACTTATATTTTAACAAAATAAAAAATACGACAGTTTACAGTTGTCCTTGTAAGAATTAAAATTTATATTAAATTAATTCAACTATTTAATCAATTTTAATTTAGCATCATTTGTGTTTTAATATAGTATAAATAAATTTTTATTGTATTATGTTAAATACTAAAAATTAATTATTATTTTCAAGATAATGGCTGCGACGCACCTCGAAATGGGCCTAAGGTGCATCAAATATCTTCTGTTTGGTGTTAATGCATTATTTGTGGTTTGTTTATATATTTTTTTTATTCAACTATTAAAAATATTTTCTTTAGTAAATATTACGTAAATACAATATATACCATAAATGTCATTTAATTTTTATTTTTTTATTTTTTTTTTCACCTGACTAATATATTGGAGGGTAAATAATACTTGCGTTAAAAATTTATAAAAATTTCATTGTTACTATCAAAAAGACTATCAATTACGAAAACTCATGGTTGACCATCTGTCGTGTATTTTATTCCTTGAAATTTTTTTTTGAAGGGGAAAAATCGAATGGAAGGTTATTTAAATTTTTTGTTGATTTTTTTTTTTTTTTTACATTTAAATAATATAAAGCAAAACAATATTAAAACTTTACTATACAAAAACAAACTATTGTGGCCTCGATTTTTGAAGTTTATAGTTTAAATATGACGCGGTTCGAACGGTTAATAATAAAACAACGTATAGAGTCTCGGTCAAACGATCAATAAAAAAAAATTATAAGACTGATGAAATATTTATGTAAATTAGGTAAAATTGTCTCTAAAATTTTCAAAAAATATTTACAATATCATAATAAAATATTAAAGTAAATAAATTTATATATTTTTTTTTTATTTTACTGATGATTGAAATAACATGAAACTCATTTTATTATCTTTCTTTGTTAAATATATCTTTATTATCAGATTTCTTATCGTATATCACCATGGTTCTCATCAAGAAAAAAAATAAAAAAGCAAATATTTTTCCAATCATCACTAATATTTTTTTTCATGACTATTGTTTCAATTGAAATAATATTTTTTTTAGCTTACTGGAGTTATGATAATATCGATTGGCACAACAATATACGCTGTTTATGAAGATTTTCAACATTTTTTAGACCAAACTTATTTTTCACCAGCTTCTGTACTAATGGTACTTGGTGTTTTAATATTTGTCATCGCATTTTTCGGTTGTTATGGTGCTATCAAAGAAAGTACCTGCATGGTACTCGTGGTAAATATTTATAATATGTTAAAAATATTATTTATAAATTCATTAACTGAAAATTAACTAATAATAAAAAAAAATTTAATTACTTTTTAGTTTGCATTTTTATTGACAATTGTTTTAATTGTTGAAGTTGGTACAGCATTTTCGGCTTATTTACTTCAAGATAAAATAACGAGTGTCATAAGAGACAATATAAATTCAACAATGCAACAATATAAATACAATACTGAAGCTACTGCTGGAGTTGATTTTATGCAATCAAGGGTAATTTAAATAAAAAAATAAATGAAAACTAATCATTTGAATAATATTAAATTAATTTTAGTTACAATGTTGTGGATTCAATGGACCATATGATTGGGAAAATATATTAAATAATGAAAATAAAGATTTTCCTGGGCCAGATTCATGTTGTGCATTTACTGCTGTTGTTGATGATGATAATAAAATATGTGCCGGACCATACCAGCATGGTTGCCTTGAACGTTTGATAATGATTGTTCACAGAAGTGCATTGAATCTCAGCACAGCTGCAATTGCGATCGCTTTGATTCAGGTTAATTATTTTTTTTTGTTTTTATTTTTAAATTTAAAAATGAGTTAATGATATTTTTATTTTGTTATTCAGTTCACGGGAATAATGTTTGCCTGGACACTTGGTCAGGCAATACGAAAACAAAAGACAGCTAGAGAAAAAAGAAGATGGGAGCTCAGAGAAAATATTGTCAGTGGGTATCAGCCTTTGGGAAAAACTGATCCCTTCACAACTTATCCAGTTGTTTATATGAAATCTTCAGCTCCATTTGAAGCTTCTTTAGTATCCTAATTTATGTAACATGATTATTTGTTTTTTTTTTTCTATACAAACATCAATGAGTATCTTTAAAAAAAATTTAATAATGTGAATAATATCATAGTTGCGATAAAATTATGTTATATTTAATTTTGTTCGTTTCAACTTATACTTATATTGAATATATAATAATATACATAATAAATATATATTAATATATAATAATTTTATTATTTAAAGCTTTTATTTTTCAACTAGAATATTTCAAAATTTATAAAAATTCATAAGACTCAGGAAATAAAAAATTAAATGCTTTTGATCGATAAAATAGTTTAAAGAATAATTTCATAAGATACAACGAGGTCATTTACAATCAATATATTTTTAAAACTGCAAAAATAGAAATAATTAAGAAACATCATTCAAAAATTTGATGTTTCAAAGTTGAGAAAAAAACATTAATAAATGCTTAAGAAATTTTTGACAAAAAAATAAATTTACTTTAAACCGGTATATTCTCTTTAAAAATACTTATTAATAATCAACAAAAAAAAAAAAAAAAAAAAAAAAATTTATATAATTCATTTGTGTAAACACGAAAATAATAATCGCTTCAGGGGAAATAGATGATAAAAAAAAATAAAAACTTTTTTTTGTCACACTCAACAGTTTGTTTCAAGCAGTTCAACGAATACACGTTGTTAAAAATAATAATAATAAAAAAATTAAAAAAAATTGGAATTCAATAAATCAAAATTTGTTTTTTTTTTTTTTTTCGTAAATATAAATTAACATGACGTCTGTGTATGTAGACATGAATCAAAAAAGGGTACAATATTTTATGTATTTTATCAACACAATTTTCATGGTACGTTAAACTTTGATAAATAAAATATTCAATTGTTTGAGAATTTTTTAATTTTTATATTGTTCAGGTATCAGGAGGATTGAGCATGTACATTGGATTGGCTGATGATTTTTTTTATTATCATGTAATTAAAGTTTATTCATTCCCAACAGAAATAGTTAAATTCACTGGTATATTTATACTGATAATCGGATTCATAGGCTACATTGGAATTTCCAAAAAAAGAGGAAAACTAATAATTTGTGTAAATAAATTTAAATCTAAAAAAAATTTTATTATATTTATATGATGATAATTATTGAATATCTATATTTTTAGTTAATGTTTTTACTATTTATTGCAATTGTTCTGGAAATAAATGCTGCAATATTTGCATTTTATCTTGAAGATGATTCAATGAAAATTTCTGAAAAAGAATTAAATCACATGATTAATAATTATTACATTGATTCAAAATCTGCCAATTCTTTTGATTCTATTCAAGACAGGGTAATAATTTTAATAATAAATATAGTTTTAATATTAATTTTCGTGTAATTATAATTTTTTTTTTTTTGTATTTTTAATTTAGTTGAGATGTTGTGGAGTTATGGGAGTAAATGACTGGAATAATATTCACAATGATCATAAAACAATACCAAATTCTTGTTGTCAAATTAGATTTACAAGTAATAATGATGAAAAAAATAAATTTGTTTGTGCTGAATATTATAATTATGGTTGTCTCAATCAAATGAAAAAAATCATAAAAATGAAAACAATTTTATTAATATTTGGAACAATGTCCGTTATTTTAATACAGGTAAAATATATAAAACTTATACAAGTAAATGTCAACTATTTCAAATAAAATATTTAAATTAATATTTATTTTTATTTAATTAGCTGGCTGGAATCGTATTCATATCAAAATTGAGAACAAAAGATGAAGAAAACAAGTTAAACAGACAAAAATCAGAATTATCAAAATTAGTTTACCCTGATAGATTAGAAGGATAAAAAAATTCCAACTTTTTTTTTTTTAAGTTTAATCCACTACATTTAACAGAAAAAAGATAAAAATTGTTTTTAAAAAAATGTTTAAAAAATATTGGAAAACTTTACATTTATTATCTATGATTCATAAGTAAAAAAATAAAAAAAATAAAATTTTGTTTCGATAAGAAACACAAATGAAAACAAATAGTTAATGAATAATAGATAAAAAGAAGTAGTCATTTAGAAAACATCGAATTAGTTGGTCATTTGTAGCCACCTCGACAAGTTTCTGAGAAAAAAAAAATTATTTTTGTATTTTATTTATTCTAAATTTTTTTTTTTTAAACGTGGCTTCGATTTTAACTTGTGTCTATTAATTACTATTATTATTTTTCATAAAAAGTGATTTTTTTTTTCTATCCCTTTTTGGATTAATTTAAAAATGAACGACGAAAATCAAAGCACGAGGTTGAAGTGGTTTCTTTGTGTGATGAATGGACTTTTTGTGGTTTGTAAAGAATTAAATATAATTAAAACAAATTTTTATACAATTAAAAAAAATTTGTTATACAACTAAAAAAAAAATTTCAAGTTTAAATTAAAATAATATCATTTTAAATTGAATATACAATATAATTTTCATTTAATCATAATTCCATCACAAGACATAAATAATTCTCAAAGAATAAAAAAAAAAAGCTTAAAAATAATAATTTATAACGATGTTTCAATTGAAATTTTTTCGCGAAAATTTTAACATCAAATGAATTTTTCAATTGTTTTCCAAAAGAAAAAAAAGCACTCATAATTTTTTAAATTTTTTTGTCAATTTATTTATTACCTATATTATCACCAGTAATTTTTTTTTTTTTTTTATTTCAATTTTTTAGCTGAGTGGAACAATATTATTATCTATTGGCGCAAGTTTTTTTATTGCATATGCAAATATTAATCACCTACTTTACCCCCATCATTTTACACCAACAACTATATTAATAATCTTTGGATTATTAATACTTGTCACATCATTTATCGGATTTTTTGGTGCACTTAAAGAAAGCTCTTCACAGATTTTTTTGGTAATTGAAAGATATTAAAATTAAAATATATTAAATAATTAATATAAAAATGATATGTATTTTTTATTTTATTAGTTCTTGTGTTGTTTGGTAATTCTTGTAATATTGGAATTATCAGCTTCAATATGGACTTGGACAAATAAAGATAATATGATAGACATTGGAGAAATTATGTCACAATATGAAGAAAATCAAGAAGCTCGATTGACCCTTGATGCAATGCAAACATCGGTAATCAAATAAGAAAATTAACTATTAATCGACAAATAAACTAATAATAAATTCAATGATATAAAATGTAAATTTTTTTTTATTCTAGCTTCAATGCTGTGGAGCTACTGGCCCATCAGACTGGGTCCAATATCGTAATCATGTGATTGATGATATTTCAGCACCACATTCATGCTGTTTTTCAACAAAAAACAATGGAAATAATACAATTATATGCTCTGATTATTATCACGAAGGTTGTAGTGGTCCATTGAAAACATTTATACATGAAAACGCAATAAAAATAATAACATCAGCAATAATTATTGTGTCAATTCAGGTAAAATATTAAAATATTTATTTTAAATCAAAGCAATAAAACTATATTTTTAAATAATTAATTTCAGATAATTGATCTTGTATTGTCATTGACATTTAGAAAAACAGTAAGAGAAAAAAAAGTAGCTATAGAAATGGAAACATGGCAAATACGCAATAGCTCCATTTATCATCCATTGAGCAATGGTTATAATTCATATATACATTTTGATTCGCTTTAAAAATGTTTAATACAAAAAATATAAATTAAATTAAATTATTACATGTAGTATATTCAATGATTGGATTAAAATAGTTATCATTTAAAAATTTAAAAATAAATTATTAAAGGAATATTAAGAAAATTCAATGTATCAAAAAAAAAAAAAAAACAGTACATTGTAAAAATAAAAATTCACGTTGATTTGAATATATATACATTATAGACATATATGTATATAATTCATATTAAATAAGTTACCAAAAATTCTTTGATTTTTCAAGAATTTCAATTGTTTCGTGAGAATTTTTACCTGATGAAAGATAAGGAGGTGTAAATTCTCTGTAAGCTATGCAAACTCGTCGAAGATCGATATCTTCTCTTAACACTGAATGTTCCCATTCATATCTACAAAAGAAAAAAAAAAAAAAAACGATTAAAAATTATTAAACAAATTTCAACTAATAAAAAAAAATTATATTTTTGATTCTTTTATTCATTAAAAATACCTTGAGGGACCATATAAAATCATCAAAGATCTTGCAGGCATTGGTAATCTGATGACAACATCGCCAACAATTACATCAGCATTCGGCTGTTGTCGTTCAACAACTGGAGGATAAGTATCAAGATCAGGGAGATTATACTTGGTATTTGGACCACTAAATTTTGTCATAGTCAATACTGAATCGCCAATAACATTGACTGTTACTATTCTTTCTCCCCATATCCAACAATCATCAATATGTGGATCAATTGATGAGCCTCTTTCTTTAGTATACTCCAAACTACATTGTTCAATTGTACAAAAATTTTTTAACAATGATTCATTATTTAATTTATCTTGAACAAATTTTGTTGTTAGTGGAAATCCATTAAAATTACCCAAACGTAATTTACGCTTTTTAAAATTACATTTTGGTCCATAATTTTGTTTCCTACGACCACTTTGTGATGTTTCCCAAGATAATTCATCAAGATTATTTATCAAATTTTTTGATTCTTGATGACTTAAAAAATCTAGCTAAGACAATAAATTTAAATGTTTAGCTTTTATTATTATTAGTTATTTATTTGATTATAATATTAATTTTAATTAATGTACCTTAATAAATACACCGGGATAAAATATTGGTGTTCCAGTATGATTTGGATGATTGTTAAGAAGATCAATATCCCAACCAGGCCATGCTTTATCACATTCTGGACAATAAACGTAGCTTGGCAATTGCTAATAAAATTAAATATGACATTAATTTTTGATTAAATACATGTTCATCTCAACATATATTAAAAATGAATATGGAAATTGATAATTTGTAAACAATAAATAAAAATTTACCTTGAATTTTTCGTAAAAACTTTGTTTGCAAATTTTATATTCTTTTTCGCAATAAAAACATGTTCGAATACCTTTACAACCACATGAACGTATTTGTTCCATTTTATTACTTTTAATCATCTAATTATTTGTTGCAAAAATAAACATTAACCAATAATTTATTTATGTATGATTTACTATTTTATTATACACGTCAACAATGGAGGCAGCCATTTTCTGTCATAGTGTTATCGAACCCATGGTAGAAGTACTACAGCACCCGCACCCGTATTCACTGGGGTGCGTTCCGTAGGGGGACCGCGGTCCTTTTTGGCCATAATCAGAGTGGATCCATAAAAATTAAAAATCTCCCTAGGAATCCCTAAAAAATAACCAGTCTCATGTATACTCTTTTTT
>MKYW01000346.1:6720-44266 GCA_015776835.1 Aphidius ervi | reverse complement strand
GAAGTTTTTCTCAAATTTTTAAATTTTTTTAGCGATAGATAACTAAGTTATTAATTAATTAACAAATTGTGAGCTGCCGCCGCCACGATTTATATATTTGCATGCGCAAGAGATTAGTATTTACAGTGACTGGAGAGTGCGCATACGTTCGCTACGGATCTACAATCGCAGCAACAGCTCACAATTTGTTAATTAATTAATAACTTGGTTAATTATTGCTACAAAAATTTGAAAATTTGAGAAAAACTTCTTGATATATAGATGAACAATGTTGCCACTAACAAGTTTTTCAATTCTAAAATTTTTCTCGACACTTTTTCATCTTGAAGTTTGAAAAACGTATTTTCCGACCGGCATTACTCAGAAAATTGATTGAAAAAAACAATACAAGTAAATATTATTTTTTAAGTTATTTTTATTATCGCTAGGCTATAACAAAACTATATGCCAAGTTTCAAGTCGATTTATTAATTATTAACAAAGTTATGACGAGTTAGTCCTGGAAAAATAATGTTTTTTTTGAAAAAAAACCTTCCAGATGTTACTGAGAAGACTGCCAACATCATCAGTTTCTTGTAGTACCCCTTGAATACGTTGTAAGGCTTCTCTGGCTTCTTTTGACAATTCTTTGGATGCTCCTTCGTTCATCATAAATGCAGTACGTGGTCCCTTGAAAAACCATCTGTTGACTGGATACATTTTTTTGTTGCCCAAGTAAGGAAATTGGTTGAGACCCAACGCTGGCATTTGGACACGTTGATTATGACCTCCATTCAAACAGTTCTCTTGGCTGATAAGTACGGTAGATTTTCAAATGCCATCACTCTTTTAATCGCTGCTTCTTTTTGGTACTCAGTACAGTTTCTATCAAGTGTTGGGTGAGCTTCAGGACAGTTCAAGCACTTTGGATTATTTTGACATATCTCACCTCCAGATGTATGCTTTGCTTCCGCACATGTGAGACATTTTTCTTCATTTTTACAAAATTGGCTAAAGTGGCCCAACAATCCACATTTATAACACAAACGTACACTTCCAATGAAAGGTTTAACTAGCACCCAGGTACGCCAAACCCGGATATTATCTGGTAGATTGTCGCCTTTAAAAGTAATAACAACTGATTCTGAATGTTCCTTTACTCTTGTTATTCTGTTTCTAGTTTCTAGTCTATAGCACGATTCAACTTTGATATTGGCATTACACTTTTGAATTTCTCCAATCAATTCCTCATTAAGGATATCACGAGGGATGTCTCGAATTACCCCTTCACGAGCCGTTTTGTAACTAGGAATATGCAGTTTAAATTCTAGTTCCGCCATGACACTATCATTGAAAGAATTATTAGACCACTTGTTGAATATTATTTCCCATGAATTAAATGCATATTTTCTGACCTCTTCAAAGTTAATCTTAGCATTTTCCAGCTGTCTGGGAATACCAATTTCGATCCAAGGTTTGTTTTTGTTCGCCTTGTCCTTTGGTCTGAATTCAAGCATCACTATATATGGACCTTTTGAATGTTTGTCATATTTTAATATGACAGGAGCACTTGTTTGGACCATTGCTTGTTTGTTGTTGTTGTTGTTGTTGTTGTTGTTGTTGTTCTTGTGATTTACACTGTCTGTTTTGCTTTGGTCTGACATCTCTTCGTCCAAGTCTGAACCTTCTGACTCTGTCGATAACTCGACTTTCTCCTCTACCTGCCCTTTGGTTTTTTTTTCAGTAATGGCGTATTTTTTTTGCTTGGCCTTTGTTTTCTTTGTTCTCAATACCAGATAGCTCAGACGCTTCGTTAGAAGATTCCAAAGGTCTTTTCTGAGGTTTTTTCCTCATTCCGATAAATTCCCTCAAATAACTTGATTTTTCTCTTAAGTGCGCATAATCGTTATAATCATTATCAAAATCACTGTCAACACTATTTGTAGAAGCCACTGTCTATGAGGTTAAGGACCTTGGTCCTCTCTGGTTTTAACACCAAATTAGTAAAGTCACTTACTAATTTCGTTCACTTTTATATATCACTCGTACAGTGGGAAATATTCTTCACACTTAATTATAATAATGTGTAAAACACGTCAAAATAATTAACAAAAATGAACAAAAAAAACTCTCTCATGATAGAGAAGATGTTTACTCATCAACGACCAAAACAGAACCTCTAACACTTTATTATCATAAAATATTTAAATGCCACCATCTATTGGACTTTGTGTCTAGATGACGGCATCCATGTTGTATTCGTTGGATAGTAGAAGAGGAGAGAGAAAAACTATTCCTCTCTTTTGTGTGAAATTAGATACTAAGAAATACACATGTTTTGACGTACGACAAATTTATCTTGTATAAAATACAATGTAAAAACTCTCGTTAAAACACACATTTATGCGATTTTAGTATTGTCATTGTAAACATCAAAATTAAAATTCAACAATAATTAATAAACTTGAACTGTTTATTAATTATAGTTAAAACAATCAAATTATTAAGGCACGAGGTTAATTATACATCATTTTTGTTGTGAGTGTGTCAGTGTGAATTAGTGAGCGTGACAGCCAACGCCAATAAACAAAATTTGATATTACTCTAAATTCAAATTAAAAGTATTTCAAGATCATAGAATACCTACAATTTTTTCATGTTACTGTAATATTACTTCATTTAAAAAATTCAAATAGTCTATAAGATTAAATATCATCATATTTCTAATTTGTTGATCACCATCAGGCCACTGGATATCCATCATTAGGTGATGTTAAAAATCTAACGTTTGTTAAAAGAATTGCTCGGATGAACTACCAGTTACATCAAAACGTTCTGACACCTCATGAAGTCTTAGTATTTGCTAAATACCGAAGAGCAAGCGAACAATCTTTTTTACGGATGATAGCATATGGGTAAGGGTCATTTTTTTTGAAGAACTCGTCCGTATAAATTGTTTTAGAGAAAAATTTTTGAAAATTATTGAAATTAAATCCTGAAATGACAATACCATGATAAATTATTAATTTGAATTAACAATGACCAATCAAATAATATGCTCTTGGAATACGAAGATGACTTTGAAATTTTCGTTTTGAAGATGAATCGAGTAATGCTAGTAGCATCGTTACTTGACCTCACTATAAAAGGCAAAAACATTGACACCAAAAATTCTTCTAATTCTCTAAATTTACAGATACCCTTTACGTCACTAATCTGTTTAAAGGCAATGGTAAATTTGCATATAAAGTATCATACAATAATCTTTTATCAATAGTGTTCCGTAAAAACAATGCACGACTAAAAAATAGAATTAATAGCATTAAAAATGTAATGAATTAATAATTGTTTTTATAATAAATTCAACACATGTTGTCCGGCCATCGATCAAAAAAGCAGGTCTTATATCACATATATATAAATTCATTCAAAGACAAATCTATCCGCACACAATAGATCTGATTAAGACAAACATGTGCGTCTATGATTCGATCGTGTGGAATGGCCACCCGCACATATTCGAATAATATGGTCCACAATACAAAGTCTCATCAGCATACATCCAGACCAGGTTCTGGCCTTTTAAAAAAACATTGAGGGTAATAAAAATTGAGAATAGAATAAAGTTGACACGGTTAAAAAAAAATGTCTAGATTTCTCGGAAAATAATCTTTTCTATATAATAAAATTTATTTAAATAAACAATTATTGAATTTGAATTATGACTTGCATGCTCAAATATCAAAATTCGTTAAATACAAAAAAAATTAAATAAAATGAGTCGAATGAGCATGATACATTTCAATCGTTTTTTCTCCTTCTATTTTTTATCTAAAATCCCCTCCAATATTTTCTAGTTTTTAGATTTGGACATTTTTACCGTTGTCTAAATTCAATCGTCCACACTTAAAAGATTCAACAGAACACAACACAAAAAATCCATCTTCATTCTCATTAAATATTCATCAATAAGTTATTTTATATAATTTAAAATTTAACTTGACATAAAAAATTTATCAAGAGACTCGGTAGAGTCTCGCCTCAATTTTTAAAAAGCGAGACTCTTACCGGGTATAAGTATTTTAAGTCAGTGGTCCGTGACGTCGTCGTTTTTAATTTATCAAATGTCGTTCTAATTATTTGTTAAAAAAAAACAATAAAAATAGTTTTATTATATATATTGATGCCTCTCTTTCCAATGAGCCTACTCTTGATTTTTTCTAACAAATAATAAAAAAAGATATAAGAGTCAGTAGAAGCCGGGTATTAAATCTTACTAAAAAATAAATTTTTAAGCTGAAATGTCTAATTTCTTCGGATACGTTGCGCATACCCCGCGCCTATCCCTACTCCTGAATTTTTTTTTACATGCATATATGTGTGTGTATGCAGCCGCATGTATTAGTTATTTATCATTGATGGAATAGCAGAATTTGTTTCTTTTTTTTTATTCAAAGCATACATATATATACACGTTTTAATTTTTATATTCAAGAAAATTAGTATTTGATTATTATTTATTATTTATTATGGTATTCACGGTTATTTTAAATAGACGAATTACAAATATAATTTATTATTAGTTTAAACAAAATAAGTAAAATAAAAACAAAACATAAATTTACGATTTATGTCCCCAAAAAGCCTCAATTTTTAATTACCTGTTTATTCATCATACCTTTAATAATCAAAAGACGTGAAATATCCAAAAAAATGTCAAAATTTTGAAGTATAAAGTTGAATAATTTGCTGGATAAAAAAAAAATTTAAAAAAAATTAGGCGCTACTTCGATACATAAATAATAATATAATAATAAAAACAGCACCTAATTTTCTTTAATTTTTTTTTTATCCAGCAAATTATTCAACTTTATACTTCAAAATTTTGACATGTTTTTGGATATTTCACGTCTTTTGATTATTAAAGGTATGATAAATAAACAGGTAATTAAAAATTGAGGCTTTTTGGGGACATAAATCGTAAATTTATGTTTTGTTTTCATATGTTATTTTTATATAATAAATAAAATAATTAATTAATTTATAATTCAACTTATTCAATCGTTTTGTATCATGAAAAAATAAACATTCGATTATAACACATCATCGTTTAATAAATATAATTGAAAAAATATGAAACATAAATTAAAATAAATCATCATTTTTATGAAATCACGGTTTGAAGTTTAATTATTTCAACCCGACAAAACAAATGGTAAACAAATAAGAACAAAATAAAAAAATTAATAAATTATTAATAAATTATTAATTAATAAATTATTAATTAATAAATTATTAATTCTCTTATAAATTTTTTTTAAACTGTGACTGAAATTTTAATTTTATTATTTATAACCAATATTGACTGTTCTAAAATTGATTTCCTGAGATAGTAAAAATACTGATAAGTTCGTTTTTAATATGTCATTTTCTTGCACGAGTGTTTCTATTTGATCTATGAGTGAATACTATTGTGTAATACATGATTGGTTTGGAGAGACAGAAGAGTATAATTGTTGCTCTTGTCGGTGGTGTCACATATTATTACGATTTCAAATAATTTTTTGAGAAGTTTCAAGACTATCCATTCGATAATAGCCTGGACTTAGGACTCCCCCGAATTTTCAAGGTACATTCAGTATATACTGATCATACTGAAAAAGTAGAAACCGAAATTAAGCTTTAACCACACCAACGACCAAAAGACATCAATTTTTGAATAAAAAAAAATTTTACCTTTCGTTGAATTAATCACTCGATTACTCGCTGAAGTAATACTTATACCGACAAGTAAAATGATCATCAACGAGCAAGTCGAAATCAATGATGAAATTTTGAAAATATATTCATCTGGTTTTGAATTTTGAATACCATTTATTGTAAAACTTCCAAAAAATTGTGAAACGGCAATAATTGGTTAGATAATATTTCAAAAACTCTCGTTGTCCTGTAATAGATGATCAGAATGGTACCTTCAAACGAATTAATTCAACTTAAACAGCGGATATGCACTGAGAAAAAAATCCAATGAATGTGTTCACGCGACCTCCTCTAATGTGTGTCGTCACAGAGATGACCAGTAACCACTGCGCATCTCTGTTATTCACTGGCCAATCAGTGCACACTAGAGAAACTCTCATGTCGTCACAACAACGCTCGGCTTACACCGTACGTTGCCGTAACTGTTCGAGTCTATCGTACATCGTCGAGAATCTCCAGCCAACTTCGAGTTCAACATCAAGCAAGCCTCCAAGCAGCAGTCTGGAGTCACTTGCGATTTGGTTTTACTAAGTTACACACCTCATTATTTTTCATCCAAATATACCTGGTGATACACACCAAGTATAATTACTTTGAGTTATATTTCACGTTGGGCAAAAGGTATACAACCTTTTGCAGAGTATATTTATCGAGCAATATCACCCTTTTATACATATTTTTTCCCATTAAATGAACACTATTATTTAACCACAAATTTACCATATCCTGTCACATTTATTTCATCCCTTTATACAGTCCACAACCTGGTGCAAACAAAATGGCGCGACAAGTTTTATTGTTAAAAATCAAATATATATTCCGGAAGGAACACTTATTACGGCGCTTTCTATTTTGACTGTTGCCATTCTATAACCCGTGTCGGAATTGCCAAAACTTACAACACGGCCAAGTCGTGTCCTAATGATGGCATTGAATGTTTAGTAGCCGATCGTGCGAAATATATAGGCCAAGGTTTGGCTGACATTTGGCTGGTTATTTACGTACCAAGGCTCGTATTCCATGCTTGTCCGACCATTGGTTGGAGAAGAGCTGGCCCGCTCTTACCAAGCCATTCATCGGCTGAGTCTTCGTAAATTATTGCGTGGCCATTACTGGAAACCGATGATTGAGCCAAGCCTTGGCTCATTAAGGGCTGGGTAGCCATTGATTAACCTTTTATCGGCCGAGCCTTGGTTAACTATCGACAGAAACATTATTTGCAATAATTTTCTAATTTTATAGATTTTTTTCTCAGTATACTTTTTGCAATTTCCTGTGTTGCTCAATATCGATATCGTCTCATAATATTGAATGAATTAGTAAAGGTTCTTTTTCAAAAGATGGCTGAATTTTATTGTTCCATAAATAATGCATATTTATGAATAGAATATTTTGAATATTTATTTGAAATAACTTTCACATCCTTTTCAGGTATAAAACTTTGTTTTCATGACTCAATGCCGTTCAATACTGAAAAAACTTTCGTCATAAAGTGCAAATAATAAAAAAAATTAATATATATTATTTAGTCAAACGAGACTTGGAAAAAACAATATATGTAAAACAGGTGAGGCAATCATATTTTTCGGCATTCTTACTTGAAAAAGACTACATTACACCCGTATTTTCATGTGTAAAGTTTTCAATATACACATAAATAAAAATAATCTGTAGTTTTTGATTTTACACATTGTTTTGACTGAAATATTGTGTAAAATAGAAAACTACACATTATTTTTTTTTCTTTTCAATGGGAAACCACCAACACAACCAAACATTGTATGACGGTGTGATTTTTTTCCTTCTTTGATTCAAGATTCATCATCCACTGTCTTGGTACTAGGGTTGTGAGTCCGGATTTTTTACCGGTAAAAAAAAAAAAATTTTAACCGTTTTTTAACCACTAAGAGGCGGTGCCACATACTTGCGCCCATTTATACTGCGCATCTTATATCCGTTAAATTTTTTTTTTCACTTTCTACTATTTATTAATTTTACAACTAATTAATTAATTTAAGATACGGGCTGTATAAAATATATATTAATTCAATGTTAAATCAATATTATTTATTATTATTATTTTCATCAAATTTGATAAATATTTTTTAAACAAATGAAAAACAATTCTGGATTTTAAGTGTAAAGGTTATACCTTATTGTCGTCAAGGTAAGAAAAAAACAATGAATTATTTTCAATTGTTATTTGATAATAATTTGAATTATTGAATAAATTGTCAAGTTGATCTGTTTTTAGAAATTCAAGGCTAAAAAAACATCATGGTAAAGTCTGAGTCAGTGGTTTGGAGATACTTTGACCAAGTAACTTTGACAGACGATGCAAGTGCTAGTAAATACAAAAAAGGACGATGCAAGTTTTGTAGCCAAAAATATAAATCTAATGCCCAAAGGATGCTTAATCACTCAATTTCTAAGTGCAATAAATGTCCAGAAAGTGTAAAGAATTTTTTAAATAGTAAACCAACTAGTCAAAATGACACTTCTAATACAAACACAAGCACCAATGTCATTGATGATTTGACACCAAAAACATCAACACAAATGTATGTTTTTAAAGATGTTGACAAAGAGAAAAAAATAGATTATTTTTTTGACAAAGTGACTCCTCAAGAACAAAAAGTATTACTGGAAATCTTTCTTTACATCACTACGACCAGCTTTCAAAAAACCATCTCGATTTGTTATTTCACACAGATTGTTAGATGCAGAATATGAAAAAGTGAACAAAGCAGTTGAAGATAAAATAAATAATGCAGATGCATTGACAATCATGTCAGATGGTTGGAATGATGTTAATGGTGAAGGTTTTACAAATATTGTTGTTTGCGCCAGGATGTGGACTGTATTCAATGGGAAAAATATATACAAAAGGGTGATATTACTCAATAAATATACTCTGCAAAAGGTTGTATACCTTTTGCTCAACGTGAAAATAACTCGAAAGTAATTATACTTGGTGTGTATCACCAGGTATAAATGGATGAAAAATAATGAGGTGTGTGTTGTAGAATAACCAAAACGCAAGTGACTCCAGACTGCTGCTCTTTCTCTAGTGTGCGCTGATTGGCCAGTGAATATCAGAGATGCGCAGTGGTTACTGGTCATCTCTGTGACGACACACATTAGAGGAGCTCGCGTGAACAATTGTTATTACAACACCAGAGCCTATATTTTACCAAGCAATTGAATCTAAAGAAGAAGCACATACTGCAAAATACATTCGTAATATTTTAAGTTCAGCAATACGTGCTGTTGGATTTAAAAAAGTCAAAGGTGTCGTCACTGATAATGCAGCTAACATGGGATTAGATTGATCACTACTTCGTAATGAATTCCCTCATTTGATAACATATGGTTGTTTAGGCCATGGATTAAATTTACTTGTGAAAGATATTTTCAATGTAAAAATCATGATAAATGATGTTGATGAACCTAAAAGAGATGTATTAACAGCAGCAAAAGGAATAATTAACTTCTTTCAACGCTATCATCACGCCAAACGAATTTTAAAACGAATAGGAAAAGAAAATAAAAATTGTGTTACTTTGATTAGTTCGTGTCCTACTTGATGGCAATCACACCGAGCATCATTAAACAGTCTTTCACAAGCAAAAGATTCTCTTCAATTAGCAGTAATGATTCAAGACGTAAAAAAAGTATTGCCTGGAGTTATAAGACGTAATATCATGGAAGATATATTTTGGATATCTGTTGATAATTTATGCAAATTAATCACACCAGCAACTGCGTTGATACGATGTATTAAAGGAGATAAACCAAATTTGAGTTATTTCCCAACAAGAATCGAGAAATTATTTAATTTTCTTGAAGCAAACTTGTTTTTTTAATCAACTATTGATGAAGAGTTTCTTCTTGGCACTTTTGCTGAACGTAAAGATTTTTTATCTCATCCAATTAAATTTGCTGCACATGTATTAAATCCAAAATTAAGAACAGATAATTTGGGTGAAGAGGATGTAGAAATTGCAATGATTTTCATAAATCAACATGCCAATAGTCTTAGCTTGGACACTCCTAAAATTGTTAATGACATTGGTAAGTTTACCTTTTTAATTTGACTTGAAATAAACTTGTCACTGAACCATTTTGATGTCTTTTCATAATGATTCATTATAATTTTTTTTTTACAGCACAATATATTGGCAAGTGTTCCATTCGGTCATCAGATGAAATATGGGATGCTTCGAAAACACTAGATCCTGTCACCTGGTGGAAAGGATTTTGTTCAATGAGAGAGTTGACAAAGCTTGCAATAATTTGTCTCAAATTTCCTTGTACATCAGCTGCATGTGAACGTAAGTGGAAAGATTTTAGCAATATTAAAACAAAATATCGCGATCTTTCGACAAACACTCGTACTATAAAACTTGTATCAGTAAAATACAATTTATCTCTTCTTGCACCAGATCCATCAAAAAACAAAAAACAATTTATCGAGGAAGAAGAATTTGAACCAATAACTTTGGTTGATGCTGATGATGAAGATTCTGATGATGAAGCAGATGATTATGGAGATTGTCCTTCATTTGATGAATTTGTTTAATATTTTTTTAATGATATTTTAAGTGAGTTAACGTATGATTATCATATCATTTAACGATTTTATCCGTTTAAAACAGAAAATATCAGTTACTTTAATGCCAAAATCAAGGACAAAAGTAAGCTACATTTTGAAAATATTTAGAGGTAAATGTATATGTTTCAGTTGAACTGAAAATTTTGTATTAAGCTTGAAATGTACTTTTAAAAAAAAAAAATGTTATTTATATCATGTTTGTATTAAGCATGATATTAATATTTTTGATATTTATGCAATGAGTACCAAAAAAATTAATATTATTTAAGAGAACAGTCAATTACTTCAATTACCTTTTATGTATTAATATTTGCATTATAATAATAGTAATAATAATATGAAAGTGTAAATTTAAAAAACACTGTGATGACTGATGATACATGATATTGAAATATCGTAGCTGGATTATTTATTGAGTAATTAAATATTACCCTGTAAAATAACCCTGCCTGATATGTAATTAGTTAACCCTGTTTATCCTGCTTACTCAAGATACATTAGAAACGTAGGGGGATAATTAGCGTAATGTAGGGAGGTGTAAAAAAAACCGGAAAAATACGCGAAAATAGTACACAAATTAAATGCCGATAATTTATAAAAACTGGAGTCAGACACAAATAATATAATGTTAAACAAAATAGTGAATTTATGTTTCAAAATGCCACAAACTTTACCACCAATATTGATGCTGAGTAAAGATAGTTAATTTTAGGACTAACGTGAACCTTGACCGTACACGTGACTTTGATTGACTTCTTAATGATAAATAACAATAATTAGTGTATTTCCAATAACTGTTATATATAAATATTATAGAATAATATGGTATAAATTTATGTGTACCATGTTGACGATGAAAATATACCATAATTAACGCACTTGTGTTACACTAAATCCACAATAAAAATTGTAACGAAGATCACTTTTACTTGTGTTTAATTCAATAATTATATGAACGCTTTACTGTACTTTACAGATCGTGGTTGAAACAAATTTGATGAACACGAGGTCGTTGATTTTATATTTAAATAATTGAATATTTTTAGCAAGCAAATTAATATTTAAATCAACCAACTATAATATACTTTATTCAATATTTATTTGATTAAATAATTTAACACAAAGCATGGACTTGAATTTAAATTAAAAGAACAAGACAGCTTAGACCATGCGGTCGGAATTCATTACAAGTTAAATCCAAGATGATTTTAATGAGTTTAAATTAATAATTTACGTAGTTAAATATTACGTAAATATAATTGAAATTATTTAAGCAAAATAAAATCAGTAAAATATTTAATAAATATAACTGACAGTTTTTCGGTTGGTGACTCTTAAAATTATTCTAAGTTCTTTTGAAAACAAATATTAGAAGCGGTTAGAGCTGGAAGAGCTAGTAGTCGCTGGATCAGATAGGGTAGGTCGGGAATATTCGGGGATGCGTTTGCTCCCTTAGTTCATTTTCCCTATTCCTACCACTTATCTAACTTCTTATTGGTTAGTTAAAATCGTACTATCTTTAGTTATTTATCAACATTATTTCTAATTATTTATTTATAACATGAATAGTATCGAGAGTATCCCTGTGGATTACATGACCTTGACGTCGGTGGGAGGGCTTGAGTATCTCGGAGATCCGATGGGCTATACCGGGGAAGGGCACCTATTAGGTTAGGAGCTTCTTCGTGAAGGTTTCCTATACCGGGAAGGCCGGAGGGGAGAGATCAGACGAACAAGTAATCCTAGCGTAGGGAGAGTGGCGTACCCATCGCTCGAGTTGTCTCGCAATAGCCTGGTCAAGCTAAAGTGTGGGACACCGTGCTGATGGCTGAATGGCACTTGACCATAGATAGTGTCGTAAACGGTTCCACTGGAGGCCCAGGTCGAGCTCCAGTTGTATTTAGACCCCTGCCCGGCATTCGGGGCTCTGCCGGGTTGGAAGCATTTTTCCCTAGATACTCGTGGGATTTCATATGGAAAGTGAAAAAACCAATATAATTATGTCGCAGGACTTACTGATGATTACTGGGACTCAGCATGAGATACCAGAAAAAATGGAGCTGGTAGTCAAGGACAGTACCCAGGAAGTTGGGACACAGGAATGTGGACCTTCATCCGGGGGGGATACCTTTTCTACCGTTAGCCTTCTACAAGGGCTGCCCGATTCTAAGCCTAAAAAACTTAGTGGCGCAGCCAGGAAAAGGAGGAGACAGGCGAAAGCAGGGTTGGCAGGCACTCCTACTGGGGGAACTGTTGAACCTGCTAAAGCTCAAAAGCGGGCGAGACAATCAGGGAGTACCCCTCAGTCTGCCCAGCAAGAGCATAAAAAGAGACGGAATGAGAAGGAAAAGTTCTCATTTGCGGTCGTCACTGCCGATTTGCCCAAACTCGTGATTATTCATGAGGACCGGACGGACATATCGGAGGAGGAATCCAACCTGGTGCAAGGGGAACTTATGGAAAAGATGGACGAAATAGCGTCTGGTGATTTTGTCCCGAGATTCCAAGGTTGTCACCTTCACCGGGGAGTGATTAAAGTAGCTTGCGCGGATACCGAGTCTGAAAAATGGCTCAGGGCGAACGTGGGAAAGCTAGAGAAGGGAAGTGGCAAACTTCTGGTCATAGATCAGAAAGACCTTCCAAAACTGGTCAGGGTTATGGCGCACATTCAGGATAATCTGGTCAAGGACGTCGGTACAATACTGATGAGAATTGCCAGACAAAATCCGGAGCTACACACCAGCGGATGGGCAAAATATGAAGAGAGCAAGAAGGATGCCAAAGGCTGGCGTCTGGTTCTCGGAATACCGGAAGCTGAGGTAGAACAGCTGGACAAGCTGAGCATGAAACCCTTCTACGGGCTAGGCCGGGCACTTTTTCAGGTGCTAAGCAAAAAGACCGGGGAGGATTCTAAGACTACGACGACGGAAGGGGAAAAGGCGGCCTAATGGTGGTAAGTATCCCTTTCGTTCAAATCAATCTGCATCGTAGCTCACAGGCTACGGCATTGCTTAAGCATAAGATAGTTACCGAGCACACCAAAGTCGTACTGATTCAAGAACCTTGGGCATACAAGGGAAGTGTCAGGGGACTTGGTTTAGCTAGGGGACAACTATTTTATGATATTACGGTTTCTAGGCCTAGGGCATGCGTTCTAGTTAGGGACGTGAATGCCTCCCTCTTAAGGGAACATTGTGGGAGGGATCTAGTAGCAGTGAAAATTGCGACTGGATCAGGAGAGGGTGGAACAGTGGTGGTAGCGTCTGTCTACATGCCTCACGATTCATCTGACCCACCTCCCTCTAACGAAGTCGTAGCCCTCGTAGAGGACTGCAAAAATAGACAGTGGAATCTGGTACTGGCTGGGGATGTCAATGCACACCATGTTGCATGGGGCAGCGACGACATCAACAATCGGGGCAGAGCTCTACTGGACTTCATATTCGCCACGAACCTGGAGGTCATCAATCAAGGTAGGGAACCCACTTTCTTAACTAGTGTAAGGAAATCGGTGATAGACCTAACGATGGCCACACCGGAGGTGGCAGGTAGAATTAAGAACTGGAAGGTATCCAAAGACCCGACGTTGTCGGACCACCGATACATTCAGTTTGAATGGTTTGCGGCGACCACGGATGAGGGCGCGCAAACCTTTCGTAATCCACGCAAAGCAGACTGGCATGCGTATGAAGCTGAGCTGGAGAAAAGAATTGAGTTTTTCCCGGCGAGGTTTAACACTCCGATGGAAATCGAAGGCGCGGCGACATTTTTGCAGGATGCAATGGTCGAGGCGTATGAAAATAACTGTCCTCTAAGCGTTGTTAGGGATAAGAGTGAATGGTGGAGTAGCGAGCTACAGAAGCTAAGATCCGGTGTACGTAGGGCCCTGAATAAGGTACTTAAAGGTAGACCGGGGGCTGCAGAGCATTATAGAGCTCTGCAAAAAGAATTTAAGCAGGCGGTAAGGATGGCCAAGAGGGACTCCTGGAGGAGGTTCTGTGGAGAAACCTCTAGTGTGCCAGACGCGGCCAAGCTTAAGAAAATTATTGCCAAGGAAGGTAGTGCAGCAGGTGGACCACTCCAACTTCCGGGGGGAGGTTATGCCTCGGACCGGAGGGAAGAGATTGGGGTACTGCTAGACAAACACTTTCCTGGGTATGTAGAAACCACTCTGATGGATACCTGGGGCGAACCGAGGGTGTTGGGACGCCGAGACTGGGCTATTGCGTCTAGAGTAGTAAATCCTGATAAAGTAAAATGGGCGGTGAATGGGTTCGAACCTTATAAGAGTCCGGGGACCGATGGGGTATTACCGGTTATGCTCCAAAAAGGTTTAGATCATACACTTGTGCCACTAAGCAAGACCTTTAGGGCGTGTATTGCTACGGGTTATGTACCGAGGCAATGGCGCAAAACTAAGGTAGTTTTTATTCCTAAGCCTGGCAGGGCTGACAAAGACCAACCAGGAGCTTACAGACCGATCAGTCTCACCTCTTACATGCTCAAGGCGCTTGAGCGACTTGTGGACAGGTATGTAAGGGATGCGATTCGAGACAATGGGCCGCTGCATGGGCTGCAATTTGCCTACCAGCCAGGGAAGTCTGTAGATGCGGCACTCCATAAGCTTGTTAGCAAGTTGGAGGGCGCAAAAGACAGACGAGAACTGGGGGTGGGTATTTTCATGGACATAGAGGGGGCTTTTAACAAGACCCCACTAGAGGCCATAGATAGGGCAGCAGAAAGACTTGGGATTGATTCAACTTTGAGAAGGTGGATCAGGAACATGCTTTCTGACCGACGGATTTGTGTGGAAAGAGGAGGGGAGACGCTGGGGGCCATTGTCAACCGAGGATGCCCGCAGGGGGGAGTTCTATCCCCGCTGCTATGGTGTCTGGTGGTGGATGACCTCTTAGTAGATCTGAACCACCAGGGTTTCCACGCTCAGGGATATGCAGACGATATAGCTATCGTAATACAGGCAGGGGATGCGAATACCGCCTGTAGCAGATCTCGAATTGCACTAGGTATAGTGAAAAGGTGGTGTGAAGGCACAGGACTACTTGTCAATCCGGACAAGACGGAACTGGTAGTCTTTACGGGCAAAAGGAAGCTAGAAGGGTGGAAGAATCCAAAATTCTATGGCAAGGAGATTGTACCCTCAAACTCGGTTAAACATCTGGGTGTTATACTAGATAAAAGACTGAATTGGGGACTGCAAGTAGAAAGAGTTCGAAACAGGGCCGTTATGATGCTATATACGCTCAGAAGAATCTGCGGTAGAAACTGGGGTATCAACCCAAGCATCATGGCCTGGATGTACCAAGCGGTAGTCATACCTGCAGTGGTGCATGGGGCTATTGTTTGGTGGAAGAGAACCGGGCAGGTAGGCGCCAGGGGTCTTCTAGAACAGGTCAGAGGCTTAGCGCTGAGAGGCATTACAGGGGCTAGTAAGTCGACCCCTATTTGTGCTATGGGAGCACTATTAGACATGCCTCCGCTACATCTAATAGTGAGGATAGCAGCACTGAGGGTCGCGAGCAGACTTATGAGAAATAGGCAGTGGGCGGGACGCGTAGGCGATACTGGACATTGTACTATTGCTCTCGAGCAGAGAAAGTTAAATTCTGCGGTATTAGCTAGGCAGGACTTTTTGGAAGAAAGATACTGCTTTGAAAAGAAATACAGGGTAAATTATCCGGAACGGGAGGAGTGGATGAATGAACCGGGTCCGACCTCGGGATGCGATCTCATCTGGTTCACAGATGGATCCAAGACCAAGGAGGGCACTGGGGCAGGAATCTGGCTCCAAGGATCGACCAAGGGCACTAATTTTACTCTGGGCGAAATCTGTACGGTCTTTCAAGCGGAGGTATTCGCGATGTTAGTATGCGCAGAAATAAACTTAGAACGTGGCTATAGGAACAAGAGGATCTGCATCTGTTCCGATAGCCAAGCAGCGCTGTTGGCGATTGACGCACCAGCAGACAAATCAGCCTTGGTGAGGGAATGCCGGGAGAAATTAAATTTACTGGCATTGCGAAACAAGGTCAAACTTTTATGGGTACCGGGACATTCGGGAATCCAGGGTAATGAGACAGCCGATGAACTGGCTCGTGGAGGTTCAGCAATGAGACTCTATGGGCCGGGACCAGTCGTAGGGGTTGCGGATTGCTTTGTTAAGGCAGAAATTCGCGACTATCAGCACAGGGTACATAAGAAATTATGGAGAGAGGAGCCCAAGGCGAGGCAAACTCACGATTTTCTAGGTGAACCTGAGCGGAAGGTAGCTAGGCAGCTATTAAACATGACTAGGTGTCAGCTGAGGCTAGTAGTAGGACTGGTAACGGGACACTGTAGACTCAGGGCACATCTGAAAAGGATAGGACTAGTACGAGATGACACTTGTCGCAAGTGCGACGAAGGGGTAGAAGAAACAGCGAGTCATGTGCTATGCTATTGCATTGGACTGGTCGAGCTTAGATTTCAATGCTTTGGGAAGCACTTTTGCGAACCCGAAGAGATCATGAAGCTATCAATGGGTGCGATCGCGGCGTTTGCTGCAAGATTGGGGGTATTGGTGGCTTAAGGGAAACGAGGGGATGGCAAAATGGACCGGAGGTCTAATTGCCTATGCGGGCGCAGCGGTGACCGCACCCTAGATACATAAAATAAATAAAAATAAAAATAGTATCGAGAGAATCCTCGTAATTTCAAGATTCTATCGATATCACTCATTATACTATTTAATACTCAATGTTTATTATCAAAATTGGCTGCATTGCCGCTTGGCAATATTGCCGGCTCCAGTAATTTGTTGAGAGTGCCAAACCTCTAGCTCCCCTAAGTGTGTTACTCTTATAATGCGTAAGATGGAGCTAGGGGTATTTAAATGCACCCTGAATATATATAATTCAATAATAAAATAAAAAAATTGGAAAAGTCCGGTGCTTACCGCAGGACATTACACTCCCACAGTAAAACCTTTCGTTCGTACGCAGTGTACGTAAACGGAAGGCTTATCGTACAATTCCATGATCATTTACGCCTATATTTTACCTTAATTCTAGGTAACATTTTTACTCAAAATCTATCGGTCCAGTCTGGAAGTTCTGGGGTTCTTGAAGTTCTTGGAGTTATTGTTCTTTCTTTTTTGTTGAGAAGACTCAGCAATTTTTATTGTACTCTTCTTCTTCTTGTATATTTTTTTCATCATTTCACCATACATTTATTTTAACTCATTGGAGGTCACGAACCCTATGATGCAGATCTCACATTGATTAGGATTACCTTTTTCTGGTGATATTTTAGTACAGTTTGAGCAGTTACCGGTAAAAAATCCTGTTAAAAATGCTAAAAAAATAAAACACCGGTAAATTAACAACCCCACTTAGTACAGAGTTATTTTTTTGCACACAGGACACAGCAGATCCATATTTGACAAAATCATAAGTTGAATATGAGTAAATATTGGTTCAAGTATACATTAGAACCATTCTATATCTAATCTCTCTATATCGTAGAATTCAGTGGGAAGAGAAGAAACCTTTCCCTCACCAAATAAGTTTTATCGATGTATAAGTGTATATCGGTGTCTCAAATGCGCAGATCTATGCGCAACGAAATGATACACCGATATATGTACCCACACAAATATCGTTCCCTCACGTGGTTTCCTTCTTTTAGATAGCTCTGTCACGCTCACTCAATCCCTCTTTACCGGGGAGTGGGGGCTCTCTGTATATCGTAATTCCAAGAACCAAAGCCCCGACCACTACGACATAGAGAGGTTCTACTGTATTATCAATTCTTCATTGTTGTTTATTCAAGAATATGTAAATAATTATAGTCCGTAGGCTATTGGAAAAAACCGCCACAGAACCGCATCGTACAAATACCCGTTAAATGATAGTTTTTTATACCCATAACACGTTACACTTATTATCAAGCAGTTTTTTTGTCGCTCGTCCACAGGTAAGACAGGTAAAAAATCGATAATCAAAACAACTCATAATTGATTGGTATTTGTTTAATACTTTCAATTTTATGATATTGAGTTAATTTTGAACTCTCAAGCAAATTAATTATCATCCGGCCGAGATATTAATTTTTGAAAATTAAAAAAAACACCAATTATAAAGTACGTTGCTAGAGGGGTTAAAAAAATTCTTAAAAATCAAATTGAATTGTAGAGTAATGCGGGGGCTGAGCGGTATGGGGATTAGAGAGGGGCGCGAAAATAATAGAGGGGTGGGAAGTTTTTACCTTTTTTCTCTATATAGTTTTCCTTTCCTAATATAAACTGCAAGCTAACTGCCAAACTCCCCACCACTTTATTATTTTCGCGCCTCTCTGTAATCTGTATACCGCTCAGCCCCTACATTGCTCTATGATTCAAATTTTATCATTTAATTTTTAATAATTTTTTTAACCCCTTCAGCTATTTTGTTTTTGCTTGAGATTTTTTTTTTATATTTAATATACATTTAAAAAAAATACCCTAGCTCGCCAATCAGTTTTAACGTACTTTATAATTGGTGTTTTTTTAAGTTTTCAAAAATTAATATCTCGGCCGAATGACAATTAATTTGCTTGGCAGTTTAAAATTAACTCAATATAATAAAATAAAAAGTACCAATTAATTATGGGTTGTTTTAATTATCGATTTTTTACCTGTCTTACCTGTTGACGGGCGACAAAAAAAACTGCCTGACAATGGGTGTAACGTGTTCTGGGTATAAAAAACTATCATTTAACAGGTATTCGTACGATGCGGTTATGTGGCGGTTATTGATGTCATCTTTGGTTTTTGAAAGACGCCATCTTGTGTTATCGTTATTATTGAAAAAAAAAATATAATTTCCCTAACCGGGATTTGAACTCGGACCTTTGGCATGAGAGTTTAGCACGCTATCTTCTGAAACAAACAAGGGATTATGCTATATTCTATCGGTAAAAAGATATTCTTTCATATATAATACCATGAAAAACTAAATCACCTTCGGTAGCTTAGTTGGTAGAAGCAATGGACTGTAATTAGTTTGATTTAAATATGAGAGATATCCAGAGGTCACTGGTTCGAATCCGGCTCGAAGGAATATTTTTTGGTTCTATATAAAACGATGTTGATAAAATTAAGAAAAAAAAAAAAATTGGTCTCGATGATAGTTCGAACTGAGGACCAATCATTTAATAGGTTGGAGGCTTAGCACTTGCATCATCAAGACAAATTACAGAGAGTAATGTAAATAATCTCATTATTTCACCATCTATTTGATGTTTGTAAAATAAGTTGTGGAGGGGGTAAAAATGGTAGAGGTAAATCAGTAGTGGAAGAGATAGGAAAAAGAGGGGAGTGGTTATTCAGAGGTATAAAATAAAATGTCATCAGTTCAGAACTGGTCACTATACAGTTGAGTTGAGTTGAGTTAGATTGATATCTTATAAAGCAAAATGTCAGCATTCATTGATTTTCAAAGATTTCAAGAACCTCAAGGTTTATTTTTTGTGAAAGAGTTAGTTATCCAACCTTTAAATTCAAGATCTTTACTAGCTATGAAAATATTCAAACCAGCTTGTAAAAAATCACATCCAACTGAAGAATATGAAAAAACTGTGAATAATTGTGAAAAAAATTACAATGGGATATCTGGGGAAGCTGGTCATGGTCAATAAAATAACCTATCAACAATATTTATTTGTCAAAGGTGAAAATAGAAAAAAATGGTTCACATTTATCTTACGATATGATCCAATGACAATATATAATTTAGAAAAATTGGGTTGCTCAGATACAAAAATATTAGAGACAGAACATCCAGCAATACGGCATATGAACTCACATTCCTTATGCAGTTCTTACAAATGTGCATATGAAAATACACAAAGATATAAATATTGGTATATCAAAACATTTTCAACAATAGCCAACATGACAGAATCCTTTTTACATTTTTTTGCAGTTGAAAATATAACTGAATTGACACCAAAAGATATTGCAGCACTTCCAATGATGGCTATTATAAAATTTGCATCATATCAAATTGATGAAATTTGGGAAAAATAATCTGTAGAACAACGTTCAAATCCAACAATTTCAAAATTAAAACGATGCTAAAAACATCCAATACAAAATGATTGTGAAGACGAAGTTGGAATATCTTATTATGTACAAGAAAAAGATTGTTTAAAATGTGAAGAAAGAACTGACAATGAAGAATTGAATTTTATTATTGAATAAATGATGTAAAACCAAATTTTTTTCAGTTGTTAATTTTTTTAAGTTGTTAATTTTTTAGAATTATCCTTCCTTTCTTAGAATGAGATCTTAGTATCTCAGATACTAAAAAAAATAAAGATTTAGTTTGTATAATAAAATAATAGAAACAAGTTTCGACAAGTTTCAACATGTTTAAACAAGAAAAAAATACCGTCTGGATTCCATTGTTATAAAAATTAATGAATCATCTTACGACGTAGGATTAAAAGATTCAATTTTAGAAAATATTATAAAACAAGTCTAAACAGGAATAATTAGCTTCCCTCACCAAAATATTTTTCGTATCTATTGTTATAAATTCTATAAAGAAGATTATAGGATTAAAAGATTAAAAGATTAAGATAATAGAAAGTAAAAACTATTTTCTAAGAAGGAAAAATTTCTAGTAGGAATAAGCATTACCTGATTTTCCTCCTCCCACAAAATATCAACCAATCACAACGTTCTCCCACTCTTAAAAAAATTTATAGTACGGATAAGCATAACCTGATTTTCCTTTTCCCACAAAATATGACCAATCACAACGTTCCCATACTCCTGAAAACTCGTGGTGAAGAGAGAAAAGGGAACTTTTTCGTTGGTGGGGGACTTGAAATTTAGTATATATTCTCGTGCAAGAGACTAAGAATCACTCTTCGTTCAGTCCATTAACTGTAGTGCTTTCAGTGTTAGAAACCAATAAGTAAGTTTTATCATATATTTATAAATTTATATTAACTAATTGATATTATCATATTATTTTATTATTTTCATAATTAAAAAATAACTTTTTCGTCTACAGATATTAAAAATAGATATTGCAAAAGCAAAAAAACTTCAAAAAGGTAACCAACGCAAATCATTAAAGGATTTGAAGAAGAAAATAGTATACAAAATTACTAAAGTAGCGAGATTTCCAACATCAAATTATGGCCCAGCGCTAACAGTTGAAATTAACAATGTAAATTATGCATATCTACCAAAAAGATTTGCTCAACACTTCAATCAAGATAATAAATAATTCCGAGAGCTAGAAAATGCTGTCAAAAAAGGATGACTAACCATGGTTCTCGATGGGGAAAATAATCAAGATGTTATGTTAGATAGTAGTATATTCAATTTCGATGATGATGAGGAAATGTGAATAAATAAATAAATACACTAAATTCAAATTATTCTCAATTGTTTTTTTATTTAATTAAAACCATTTATTACAATTAACTTATGTTAACTTATGGACTATTCCAGTTATTGGTCTATATTTAATTATTTTATCATGTAAAATTAAGCAATGTGCTGATGTTCCTTGAGGGAAGTTTTCTTTTGATTTTAATTCTAAACGTACATTTACAGCACCAGTCTTTAAAAACTCATTTTGTTCACTACAATCTATAACAGTTAATGGAGATTTTGTAATAAAAGTACTTTTTGACATTAGATCTATCTTTGAGCCATAGTAAGACTCTGCAAAATTAGCATACATATCATATAATAAAAAAATTTTTTTTTTTTTTTTTCAATATCAAGATTCCAATTTCCATAGGGAAAATTTGAGAATTGAGATATAGTTTAACATTTGTTATTTTACAATGATCGAAATGTGTTACATCTTTTTGCCAATTATTTTTTCTATTTGATTGAAAACCACGAATAACATAACGTGGCTTTTCCAGTTGAGTTGCAGTTTTCACTGTCGATATATGATGTGTTGTTGTTGGAAGCAATGGATATTCATATAAATCCCAGCTTCTAAATCCAATAGAAATGACAGGATCTTTTTGTATATATTTCATGATATCAATTTTATTTTTATTTGATAACATTACATACGGTACAAGCCATTCAATTTTTGTAATTATCAAATTTAATTCTGGCATATCACCACCCATCACAGTATCTTGTACAATTGCATTAGTCTCCGAACGTGAACGTACCATAATAAGTTCATGTTTAGCATTGACAATTATTTTTTGATAATCTTCAGCAAAGCCAAAAATCATTTTTAATGGAACACATATGTCAAAATATCCATCATTGTTTCAATATTTTATAGCATTATTAAAATTTATCCATCCTGCATTTTCATAGTTTAATTGTGAAATGAACTTAATGATAAATAATTTTTCATTGTAGATGTTATACCAACATTCTTTGATTTATCAACTAAAACTCCATTTAATTCAGCGCATTTCATTAATTTAAAAACACATAGCATTATTGGCAAGCTTCAAAACAGAAAAATCAACAGCAGCGGCATCTGCATTATTTGCATTATTTACAATAGCATGTTTATGAGTAAATTTCCCACTTATATGTATATAAATCTTCGAGGGTGAAACAAACAAATCTTGATTTTGTATTGATATTCTTATTTCATCACTATTATCGAAACTGTTTGATCAAAATGATTGATGATGAGCATGAGCTCATAGTTAGATACTTCATTGTTAAATTGAACTGGTGCGTTAATATCGAGAATATTTTCCTCACTCATTTTGACGTGTAAAACAATTAAGACCAGTTATATTTATCCATAGAGATTCACACGAGACGAGACGAGACGAGACGAGATTTGATCGAGTCTCGTCTCTGTCTCAAAAAATGACTAAAACAACAGTCTCGTCTCGGTATCGTCTTGGCTCAAAAAATCAGAGTCTCGCCTCGGTCTCGTCTCGAGTAAAAGAATCAGAGTCTCGTCTAGTCTTGACTGTATAAATATAAAGTAAACAAAAGCAAATTTTTTTTTTTATCATCAATACAACGTTTTTAGACATATACATTCTTGTAATATATGCATATGAAATAATTTTTTTTCTTTTCTATTCTTTTATAATGTATGAGTACATTATTAGTTTTTTTTCAATTATTAATTAACAATGAATATTGCATTTATTTTAACTCAAAAAGTACGTATCGATTGTACTGAACAACGAACAAAAAAATATATAAAATGAATATAAATTAACAATAAATAAATCGAGTTTAAATTTAAGGAAAAATGCTTAGTTATACTTTGATTTAACATATATAATGAAGATGTTCTTTACTTATTTCGTACGTCTAAATTAAAATTTAATTTACCATTATTTTTTTAAATTAAGCTGGATTTCAATTTAATTTTTATTCAATTTATATATTTTTTTGATTGTTCATGGTTATTATATAGATGCAATATGTATAAGAACTGAATACTAAAAAAGGCACCACAAAAAAAAAAAAAAAAAAATTAAGAAAACCAAATTTGATATTATTGACGACATGGCGAGAGTCTTGCGAGAAGTCTTGGACTAATGCTAGTATCGTATCGGTCTCGTCTCGCCGGAAAAACTGTCAGTCTCGTCTCGGTCTCGTCTCGAGTTCGTGAGACGAGACGAGAAAGTGCAGAGACTGGTCTCGTCTCGGGTGCATCTCTATTTATCCAATTAAAGTTCCAAAGTTTTTTCTTACTTTTAGACCTAGACTTTGCAGATAATTTATATTTTGAGGTGTCAACTTCTTGACTGCTCGATTCAGACTGACTGGAGGTGTCCAAGATGTGCTGTTTTTATATGAAGCCCCACGTTTTATAGCGCGTGAATTGAAGCAAAATTCCATTCCTATGATTTTACATGTAACGTAATGGTTATTGTTTTACAACGGAAATTTACTAATTTTCCGTTTTGATCAACAATTTTTTACTGTAAATGATCAATGGTTTTAACGGTAATTGGTGAATCAATTGGATTTGCTGGTACTTCAATTATTTTATAACCAGGTTGTACAGCAGGAAAAAAATTATATATTGTATGAACTTTTTGCTGATTCACGTAAGCTCCTGTTGTAATGTTGCACTCAATCCTTAATGTATTCACCTTTGAAATATTAATTGGATGGTCTGAATCATGTATTTCATTAGCCTCCAGTACTTTCGGTTCAAATCCTAGTTAACCTGCTGGTAATTTTGATTTTTCAAAATTATTGTCTTTATCACTTTTGATATATGAACGCAGACTATTTTTATTATATGTAATTTTGATATAATCTTTTTATGTAAGCAGCGAGATCATCTATTTCATAACTTCCAGTTGGTATTTCAATCATTTCATTACTATTCAAAAATGAAATTATATTATTATCACGGTCGATATTTGGTAATGAATTGAATGATAAAAAAGGAATGAGCGCTGATGAATTATTATTTTCACTTGATAATTGTATTGGTGGAAAGTAATCAGTTTCTAAGACTGAAGATTTACCTGTCAGAGTTGAAGTGAATGTATCGTTCATTGTCAAGGTCGATAAATAACTGATAGGAATTCTTTTTTTCTCATGCTTTTATAGTTTTCCTGTAAGAAATGCAAGACATGAATGCCCGCAATTATACGTATTCCAATCTTGATAACGTTTATAATTATAATTGATGCTACCAACATTGAGATAACTGACGGGATCTTTAGGTGGTTGTAAATTGCCAAAACTATCAAAGTATATTGCTGAATTTTTATTGAGTCTTTTATATGCTACCCAATGTGTTCCAGGATTTCTCCTATCATCTAAATTAATAATTCTGCACTCTCGTTCCGATGGTCCATCTTTTGGCATATCATTTCGCATAAAAACTTCTCGAAAATTAGCAATTTTTGATTGTTTAGCAAACTTCAATAAATCACCGTCAGTTAAAGCTCTTGTGGTAGCATCAATTGGAGTTTTTTAGAGACAGATAGAGTCCCATACCGCTTTAATGAAGTGTTAAATAAAGTCCTTCTCCTATGGCAATTGATTCCATCACTTTATTATGTCGCTTATTTTCATTTAATTGTTCTTTACTTGACTTTACTTCATTGATAGCTTTGACAACACCAGATGCTCCACCGACTAATCCACCCAATGCTGATGTAGCTGAAAAAATTGGAGTTGAAAGTGGTAGAGCACCACTGATATGTTTAGCAACTGGCAAAACTCTAGGCACAGTAGGGTGGCCGTTTTTTTTTTTTTTTTTTCAAAAATTCGGCCCCTAGAGGTTTTTTTTTCTTTATTCCGTGAAATAAAAATATTGGCCAAATTTCAAAGCCTTATCTCAACTCTAACCCGTGCCGCTGGAATATTGATTTTTTCATTCGAAATAACATTGCATTCTTGTGAAATTTCTTTTTTTTTTTCTGTAGGTCGTAAAAAAAATCGGGAAAATATAAAATTTGTGGTGTTGAATCTAAAAATTGATGCACTTTAAACTATAAATTCTTAAATTGCTAGATCGTGTATTTTGCGCATGCCCATAGACGGGATCCAGTGTTTTTTGCTGATTTCACACAAAAATGACGGTTTTTTCCATTGAAAAAGGTTCATACGAACAGTAATCACATTTTTTCTATTGACTTGAAATAAACTTCTCCTAAGTATGATAAAAGTGATATTCCGTAGAACATTTTACCGAAAAAAATTTGTCCATATTATAAAATAACTAAAATACATGTCATTTCAATTTTAAGAAATCAAAATGTGCAAGGAAAAGCAGTAGCTAAGAAAAAGATGTTGCTAAGAAATTGATGTTGCTAAATTGGAGAAAGTAATTGTAGTAAAACGAACGATTTAATGAGTGTAATTGTTCATCTAAATGGTTTACGATTCGTGAATATTCACATTTATAGTAAATCATTGTACCAACCGAAATATCAATATTTGGAAAAGATACAAGCAGCACTTGAAGAAATAAATTATTATAAATTTTCTGACAACGATCAAGTTGACGAAGCAAAACCAAATTCGTTGTTTATATTTGATGACGTTCCAACTGAAAAGCAGGATCATATTAAAGCATTTCTTGCATGGGAAGACACAAAGCTGTTGATTATTTTCATTTATGTCAATCATATGCACGAATACCTGAACATTTAATACGTGATAATGTTCAATTTTTAATTGTCGTCCCACAAGATGATACTCATTCAAAGCATATACATCACGATCATGTTAACATTAATATGGAGTATAGCAAATTTCGTCAGATGTGTGTGAATTGTTGGAAAGAAAACTATTGCTTTTTGTGTATCGATAAAGATAGAGATATAGATAAAAGAAGATATAGAAAAATTTGTGACTGCTTTATAACTATAAATAACAAAACAATTTGTTAAATTGTAATAGTTAATTGTAAAATCTTAAAGGATCAACATGCCTCTTTGTAAAAAATATCATTTGATAAAATCAGGAAAAGAAAATATATCAGAAGCTGCAGACGAATATCTTCAACCTGTTGTTACACTGCTCAACAAATTAGCTGCACAATTGCCATCAACAATGACCAATAAAAAATAACTATTTGATGATAATAAATGATATATTTTTTAAGATGAAAAAAAATACAAATAATAAAAATAATTCAACTTGTGAGAACAATTATGGTACTTCTGATAATGGAGAATCAATCCACGAACAAGAAGGTGAATATGATAGTGCTGATAAAGGTGGAGAAACATTCGTTGGAGAAGAATCAAGATATGATTTAATAGATGATTACTTGAGAAAAATCAATAGTATACAGTGGGATAAAGATAATGGTATCGAAAAAGTGAAGTCGGATTATAAAACCAGCAATGCGAAAATATACTTCAATGATGATGAATTGAATATTTTTGATACATCTTACAAAACAACACCAGGATTAATGGAATTATTATTTATGAAATCACCAGATAAAAGAAATATCACTGATATCGATGAAAAAAATTATGTTGAAATTATCAATAATACAAACGCACATCATCAATACCATAGACCTAATGCACCAATAAAAAATCCAGCATCAAAAAAATATATTGATTTTATTGCATCTCATAATAATGAGGAGCATTACGGTACTGGATTATTACCAACGGTTATGTCTGGTAGAAAAAAAATCGTTCTAGAGTCAATCATATCTACTGGGATGATCCAAATGAACTTGTTGATTGATTACGATTATGAACAGCTTCAAGAGCAGCTGGTAATCTGAATCATGATAATTATTGAAGAGTTAAGAGAAAGTGGATTAATATATTAATAAAAAAAAAAAAAGAGATGTTGCGCGTGAGTTACACGCTCCGGCAAGAAAAAATTTTTTACGACGTAAAGTTGACATTCGTGATAAGAATGAAACGTGGCAAGCTGATCTTGTTGAAATGATTGAACATTCGAAGGTCAACTCTGGATACAATTAAATTTTGACAGTCATTGATATTTTCTTAGAATTCATCTCGGCTGTTGGACTTAGAAGTGAAACTGGAGAAGAGGTATCAGCAGCAATGGAATCAATATTCAAGAAAGGTCGAATATGTAAAAATCTTCATGTGGATCAAGGAAAAGAATTTTATAATTCAATATTCAAAACAATGTTAAAAAAATATAACGTTCATATGTATTCAACATTTACTCATTTGAAAGCATCAATAGTTGAACGGTTCAATAGAACACTAAAAAACAAAATGCTTTTTGAATTTAGCATGCAAGGAAATGATAAATGGTTGAAATTGCTGCCAGAATCCTATAATATAAAAAGCATGGTGTCATGGCGGCATAACATGCGTGCGCATCTGAATTTGAATTTGCCGCTTTGATTTCAAACTTAGCACTTGATTTTTGAATTTATTTGATTCTGATTGGAGAATCAGATTAGTCACGTGCATATCTTATATATTATTATAGATGGCGCTAAAAACATATACATAATCGTGTCATTGTGTGTGTTGACTGTGGCATATGTAAATCATACAATCGTTTCATCTGTCAAAAAATGTTAATAAATATAACCTACAAATTATTTATTATGATTCAATAGATTTGTTATCAATAAAAAATTTTAACAAATAATAATTAAAGAAATAAAAAAAAAAAAACTAGATTAATTTCCATATAAGCCATGTGAGCTGCAGTCACGAGAGTTTTATAAAATACTCGTTGGAAGACTTTTGATTTGTTTTAATTGGTACTGCAATTATCAATTTTTTACCTTGAAATTAATGAGTGAGAAAAGATTAACATTCATATTGTTTATTTATTAACTTGGAATCGTCAGATCTTAAATAATCAGAATATTTTGTACTAATTTGTTCTACAAACATTGAATTTTTACCCTATAAATAACGAAAAAAAAATTTATATTTACTCCAAAATGTTTATATACAAACGCGTGGGATTTTTTGAAATAAATGCTTATCTATTTTCGAGAAAAGAGCAGAAGCTGATTTTCACTCATGAAATCGGGATTCGTACATCAATAATAGTAACACGATATTGTAAATTAAAATTTGGAGTAAGCTATTTCTTTTTGATTTTTTATAGAAGTACAAATTCTTTTCGTTTTCTCAAAGAAAAAGTCGTTTGCTAATTTATTTATGTACCGATAATAACATAATTTATTAGCAGACAATAGCAGACAATAGATGGAAAAAAATTTGTTGAATGAAAATTATTTATCAACAATTGCATGGTGCCTATTGTTTTTGATGTGGATATTTTTGATGAGAAAGACATGAGCTACATGATTTTACTTTACAATCTATGTTATTGTTATTGAGGTGTAATTTTTTATTTTATTGACGCAAATTATAGCCTTTGCTCTTTTCTTTGAAATAGACAAGAAACAAATAAAAAAAGATTTTATCATTAAAGGCACCATGCGTCTGTATATTGTATAAACATTTTGAAGTAATTTTTTTATTTTTTTGTGGTTATTCTTCAAGTCAAAATTCCGATGTTAATAGTCCAAATTAATACGAAATAATTCTGAAAACAAATATTAATAGAGGATGATAGCTAGTAAAAATCTAAGAATAAAAGACTCGAAACATTTAAAAAATATTCAAGGATTGCAAAGATATTGATGAACTACTAAAAGTTTGGAGGTTATGTTTCTTTTTAAGAGAAATAATGACCTGGTGCAAAAAATATGGATGGAGAATGATAGCTAGTAAAAATCCAAGGAAAAAAGACTCAAAACATTTGAAAAATATTCAAAGATTGCAAAGATATTGATGGATTACTAAAATTTTGGAGATTATGTTCCTTTTTTAGAGAAATAATGACTTGGTGCAAAAAATATTAATGGAAAATGATAGCTAGTAAAAATCTAAGATTAGTTTGTTCATGAAAAAAGGGAGGGGCTTATTATAAAACAATTAAAAGCAATAATTTCTTGATATAAAATAGAAATTTATTATTAATAAAAGCGTCATCGGAGTATATATTTAAAACATCAACCTGATGCAACAATTAAATCAACCTGAATTGTCATTATTATTGTGTCATTGTATTTAGTGTCAACATGTTGTTATTCAATTATCAGTACATCAACAACAGATATAGGGGATATTACGATACAGCATTTACAACATCAAAAGGATCAAAACTTATCATTAAAAATATCAATGAATCAAATAAATTACATAAATAGTTAACAAAAAATTAATAAAAAATACTTGATATGTTATAGGTTANAGATTCGAAGAAGAATTAATGAATTAATCTATTGATATAATTATTATTGATAAATAATAACTGTGGTAAACACAGAATTAGGCATGTCGTTATATTTGAGATTCGAAAAAGAATCAATGAATCAATGACTCAATATAATTATTAATTATAAATAATAACTGTGGAAACACACAGAATTTAGTGTGTGTGAATTTAGTGTTAATATAATAATATTAATAATTAATTTAATTAATTAATAATTGATTAGACACTTGTCACATATAGACAAAATTCATATGCTTTATTATTATATTGTTGTTAATAATAACAGATAATAATTCTGTTAATATATTGTAAACAATAATGTTTATTTACAATAAAAATAAAGAGAAATCGCTGTTCCATTAGATTCTTAGTTGTCTCTTAACCGATCGGTAATAATCGTCTTTCCGATCGAAGTATAGGGCTCTAGTGATGCCACTGGTGACCTATAGATAGAGCGCGGCACCCCGAGATAAGGCAGAATCGGGTTTCATGTCGCCTTAAAATAATAAAAATATTCCATCGATATATATTTTTTCCTCCATTTTTTATGTACTATTTACTCAGTTGATAATGATTATATAAAAAGTAGAGCGATACACATTTAATATTCATATTTAAGATTACCAATATACAAAAGCAAGATAAAAAAATATGTTTCATGTTGATATGGTCGATCCACTTGTCATATTACTTGCTAATACCAAGTTTGAACTTTTTCTATGAACATGATTATTACGTTTTTTAAACAAACGCGACACATTGGCGTGCCTGTATTTATATTTTTTAATCTATATTTGTTATAATTTACGTGTTATAATCGATTTTCAAGAATAGTTCTTTTTTAATGATTACTCAGTTTTTTTTTCTTTTACAAAAAAAAAAAAAAAAAGAACAAATTATTCATATAATCTTTTCAATTATGAAGATAAATAATTATTAATAATATTATTTGAATAATTTTTGATTATGTCGAGGTATTTCCTGAGATTTTTTTCTGCTTACAAGTGATCTGTTTTTTTTTAATTCTTCTAAATTTATTCCGGGCTAGCTTGTAATGAATTAAACTAAAAAGAATAGCTGTAAGTTAAGGACAGGTGCATGCCTTGAGATTTTCTTCTGGTTGAAAGTGATCTATTTTATGTTTACTTCGGAACATCAATTACAGGCTACTTGTGATAAATTTAACTTATAAAGAAAAGCTGTAAATTGAGGCGTAATATTTATTTTTATTTACACATGAATTAATCGTTTTCATTTTTGATGAGTTTTATCAAATTGCCGTTTTACAGTTAATTAACATACTAATTATGCCAGTTGATACTGATTCAGAAAAAAAGTACAGTTAGAATACACTTGAATAGACTTTGCCGTCTCAATGTTAAAATTTGATATATACAGTTTTAAGATGATCATTATACAAAATTAAGACATAAAAAAAAATTTGCAAGCTGGTAATGTTGCTGATGCCAAGCTTGTCCCTTTTTTTGGAATCACAATTGTGTTTTCAAGCAAAATTTTGTTTCTTGATAAAATACTTTCGTTTATTTCGTTGTTCTTTTTATTGTATCAGTATACATTTAATGACGCTCGTATTAAGATTTGAGTGAAATATGTGAGTATTGAAAAAACCTAGGAACGAAAGTATTAAAAAAAAATTTATAAATCATTTCCGTATTTGTTGATAAACAAAAAAAAGAATAACAAAATGTTAAACAAAGAATATAATCACTAATTAAAGATTGTATAGAATCTTAATAATACGCTCGAAGCTGCATGTAAACGATTCCATAAGTGATAATCATCCCAACGATCTAAAATAGATGTAATAAAAATGTAAAATAAATAGTTATCAAAATAAATATTCTGAAAATAAATATTCAAAATATATATATATACTTACCGTCAATAAAAATTTACGAGTAATTGGGAAAAACTTCATTGCAGTGAATGAAACTTCATCGATCGACAATTGTTGTTGAATCCAAATAACCTTATGTATAAACAATAATAATTATAATCGATTGAATAAAAAAAGTATGTATTCGAATCTTAAATGCGGTATGATGTGAAGAATATCAACAAACCTCAATTATGAAAACTGATGGATGACAGCGGGTAAAAATTAATGATGCATGCCCATTTTGAACATTAATTTTGGCTGCTGATAATACAACTGCCGTTGTTCGAAAAATCAGAAAAAAAAGTCTATAAAAATAATACATTGAAACGTTTGTTTCAGTTGTAACTAATCTAAAATAAGTATCAATTATTTATCGGGAATATATTAAAAAAATATAAGAGGTATTATTACTTTACTAATACCTTATTCCTTCTGATGAATGTACGCAAATTTGATAGACATTCATGCAACATGATAGAAATATCATTGGTGAAACAATATTGTCTGCTTCTTTGACAAGTTCATTCATTATAACATATTTATTTTTGATTTCCCGCCAATTTATTCTTTCTGTTGGATTGTTTGAAATTTTGAAACGCACAATTTCGTTCAGACTTTTGTATCTTTCTGCAAGACCGATTGATACCTGAAAAATAAAAATGAAAAGTACTAACGATCGACAAGAATATTTTATATCGGATAATATACAATAATTGTTTGGTAGCTTTTTGTACCAAAATAATCAAAAGATCACAAAAGTTCCAAGTGAATGTCGCCATGGTACTTATTATCATACCAATTATTCCCACAAATATCTTATCACCTATTGTTGAAAGAAAAGTGAATTAATAATGCGTTAAAAGTGCATCGCTTATAAATACACTTAACTGTCTGATAAGTCATCCATGGATGCAAAAAGTGATGAATATCTTTCATTCATGAAAGTAAGAATATTTTTACCTGATGTTTTAGATGATAAGCTCACGAACCAGTATATTTGCTCAATCGAAGCGAAAAAAAACAAAATTATTGAAATTATCTGTAGTTTAAACCGTAGACGGAATTTCGTTCGATGGAAGCTGGAAAAGCTTAATATATGTATACAAATATTATATGAAAAAAACATTTTATTCAACAGTAGCTAGTAGCTATTAGTCATAATTAATCCTAAATCGAAATTTGTTTTCAGAAATAAGTTGATGAAAATGGAGAAAACTAGTTATTATCAAAAAGCTAGATTTTTTTTCATCGATGTAAGAACTTAATCATTATCTACTTCTATTATAAAAAAACTGGAAAACGAATCTAAATAATTTGAAAAAAAAATATTTACTTGTCCAATTTTTCTTCAACACGTTGCCAATTTATTTGCAACTTAATCCAACTTGGTGTTTTAAAATATATTATAAGCAGGACTACAAAATTGTATCCATAAAAAACAGTATCTGAAAAATTCAGGAAGAATTCGTCTAAAAAAAAAAACAAAAATAACCCCTCGACTTTATCTACAATAGAGAATATATAGAATTTGAAGTGAACGTAAAAGTTTCACCTATTGTAGAATGAATTGCTGTAGTAAAAGTCACAGGAATCGTAATACCGATAATCAAAATGACCATTACTGAATAACTTGTAATAAACGATGGAAATTTGAATACATATCCATCTGGTGTTGAATTTCGAATACCATTTATTGGAAAATTTCCAAAAATCTGTGACACAGCAATAATTGGTTTCATAATATTCCAGAAACTCTCATTTTCCTGTAATAGATAATGATATTAAAATTTTCTTTTCAAAAATAGTATTAGTGCTTTCATGTATACGACTGTTCCTACAAACACTACAAACATCATAGGCCAGTGTTTAGCTTTTGGACATGGAATGAAGGAACTAAATTCGTTTTCTTAAATTAAAAATTCAAATAAATTCCAATATATTTATGTATGCATATAATTTAAACACATTAACTTTTGTGTTCCAATAGCTGTGGTTTCATGGAATTTGAATTAATGGGAACAACCATTTTTTCAGAGTTTTTTCTTTACGACATTACAGTGAAATTGAATTGTTTTCCCGGGATAAAATTTTTGACTATTTAAACGAAAAAAAGTATTCAAATAAGTATTTCCCGGTGCCACCAGAAATACTCTTAAATACTCACAACGAAAGCAAGCGACTATTTCAAAAAATGACTCTTAAATACTTTTTATGCGAAAGAAAAAAAAGTCTTTTTTTTAAATACTCGCTTGCTTTCGTTGTAAGTATTTATAATGTTTTCATTTATTGTAACTACTTTTTAAAATAGTTTTTTTCCTAACTGAGACTCGAACCTATCAACCTAAACTTTGACTAACTATAAACCTGTGCCTTAACTAACTTAACCACGGGCGAGATATGTTTTTGGGATGTTATTTGTTCTCTCTTAATAATAACTTTTTTTTTTAACAATTGCAAAAATTATTATTATTATTATTATAACTTCAGCAGTCAAAATCAAAAACAGCAACAGCAAAGCCAATAATGTCTAGCTCAATACTACCATCTAGCCATCACCATTCAGCTGTCTCATCTGTAACGTCATCTTACTCTACTACAACTTCAATTAATCAATCTGCTAACATAATTACCATAACACCAGCTAGTTTTTTTGTTTAAAACAATGATAATAATGTACATAATAATAATACTGCTCATCTTTCGGACAACTTAGTAAAGGCATCAGCTGTACGTATCGGCAAAAAGTTTGATATATATTATCAAAATGCAAGAAGTATTAATGATAATAAGCAACAGCAATTGTTTACTTCATCTTTACTGTCTGATTTTGAATGCATAGCAATAAGTGAAACTTGGCTAAATAAGGAAATCTCTTTTGCTCATTTCTTTGAGCCTGAATTATTTAATGTTTATCGTGCTGACAGAATGGATCCAAAAAAGTCTCGTGGAGGAGGGGTATTGTGTGCAATGAGGAAAACCTCATCATCTCATCAAATTAACTCGCCTTGTGAGATTAAAAGCATAAGTGAAATTGATATAGCTGGTGTTGCATGTATTGTGCATAATGTCTCTTTTGGAATATTTGTCATTTACTTGCCACCATCAGTTGTCAATAGCAACAATAAAATATTCACTGATTTTTTCAATCATCTTGGAGCTTACCTATCTAACAGTAAAGGACATGCTATAATAACAGGTGATTTTAATATTCCACACTTTATAAACAACCAGGATCGAGCATTTCATAGCAACACAGCAACTTATACCAACTTTGCTTGGGGTCTTCAACTTCTACAAATCAATAGTATCTTAAATTGTGATCATCGCTTACTTGATTTAATATTTGTCAATTTTAATACAGCTGTAACTTATGAGTGTGACCCACTCATGATGGTGGATAAATATCATCCCCCTTACTAATCTCATTCAATCTTCATGGTCTAAATGCAACAGCTGTGAACAGACCACTGCTTGCCAAATTATATGATTTGACACCATCAATGTGGAGAATTTTAAGAGCCNCAGATGAGAAAAATTAATTGGTTAGAGTTGGATGAGTTTAATAGTAACAGAAACTGTTCTGATGTAAATTTGATATGCAGTAAATTATATTATTTTTTAAATTTGGCGATATCAGAAAACTGTAAATTCTTCAAGCAAGTATCCAAATATTCATACCCGAAATGGTATTCTTAACAAACTATTTATTTAATTAAACAAAAATTTTTCATAAGAAAAAAATAAAATCAGGTGGCTCTCATAGGGATCTAGAAGATTTTAAGAAGATTAGAGAGTGTATAAAAAGAAATATAGTTAATGATAATAAAGTGTATAACTTAGATCTTGAAAATAATATAAAAAATAACCCCAAAAAGATCTGGGATTATATTAAATCAGTAAGAGTAAATAAAAACAATATTACTCAAATACTAGTTGATGGTAAACTACTAGTTGATCATAAAGAGATTGCTAATCAATTTGCTATTGAGTTTAAAAAAATCTCTAATGTAATTGGTAGTGATATGAATTTTGAAAATGAGTTTAATGATTTAATAACACAAACAAATTTCACTTAATTAGATAATTATAAAATTAATATTAGTTTTGCGGATATATCAAAAGCTCTGTTAGAGTCTACAAATAAGCGTTCAATAGGGATAGATAATATTTCCATGTCTATTATAAAATATTCTCCTGATGTTTTCCTTCAGCCACTTTATGTTATTTTTAATAATGCGATAACAAGTGGTTATTATCCTGACTGCTGGGAAATATCACGTGTATATCCTACATTTAAGAGTGGTGATAAGTTAGATATAAATAATTATCGCCAGGTGTCAATCTTGCCAACTTTCTCCAAAATATTTGAAATTTGCCTCTTTGATTTGATTTATTCATATTTTGCCCCTGTGGTCTCGAGCTGTTTTGCCTAGCCGTTCAACAAGCACAAATCTTATGATTATATCGGATTATATAAGTAGAAGCTTTGAGAATAAATGCCAGGTTGATGTTGTTCATACTGATATGTCCAAGGCATTTAATAAGATTAATTGATATATATTTATTAAGAAATTAATTAAGATAGTTTTGCCTGTTGGTATTATCAAACCACTTAAGTCATATTTAACTGATAGAAAATATTTAGTTTGTGTCGGTGATGAAATGTCTGAATCTTATATACCTACGTCTGGAGTGCCTCAAGGATCTAACCTTGGGCCACTCTTATTTAATATATATATTAATGATTTACCACTATATCTTAATTGTCAGGTCTTAATGTATGCTGATGATGTTAAAATTTATTCATCAGATGTTGTCAGATTGCTCTGGACTTGGAAGCCATATTGCTTTGAACTGACTTGGTTTTATAATGTTTGTCAGAGTGCGGTAAGATTTTAAAGGATCTTCAAGAAAAACGCAATTTCTGAGAATGATTTTGAAGTTTAAAAAAAAAGTATACCTCTAAAAAATCTGTTTTTTTTTTTAATTGAAAAGTTTGATATTGATTTAATAAGATGATCAGAAGACAAAATTTTTTTGTCATACTTGACGCGAGGCACTACCGTGCCTCTTGATGTCGATCGACTTGCTTATTCAATCGAATATTAGATACGAATATTGGTATTTCTAATGAATTCTTAACTCAATGTGTTATGTCTATACCTGAGTTGAAGAATGATTATTTAATGAGTGTAAAAGGCTAATAATATTATCAGTAATTTATTATAATAATTATTATGTTAAGGCGACATGAAACCCGAATCTGCCTTACCACCTTGAAAATTTTCGAAACAACTTTTTTCAAAAACTACGTGTCAAATAATTCTGAAAATTTAGCTATAAGTGTATTTTAGTATTATCTACTGCACTCAACTCTTTTTTTTTTTAAATTCCAAAATTTTTTTTCAAGTCGATAATTTTGAAAAAAATTTCGAAACAACTTTTTTCAAAAACTACGTGTCAAATAATTCTGAAAATTTAGCTGCAGGTGTATTTTAGTATTATCTACTGCACTCAACTCTTTTTTTTTCAAAATTCAAAAATTTTTTTTCAAGTCGGTAAT